>JABAYD010054763.1:0-30005 GCA_014822095.1 Diplotaxis tenuifolia
GCAGAACCGGTAAGTTAAAGGTCCATACACTAACATTTATTGGACTTAAACCTTCATATAACATAAATAATACCCTAAATAATATACAAATTACACGTTGAGAACTTGTATATAACAAAATTATGTGGTAGAAAACATGCATATAAATACATGATTGTATCACAAGATACGCTTCTGTTATTGTTATGCCCTTATTTTGTTGCCTAGCAATCTTGCTTTAAGCTTGACTTTGTATAGTATACAAGAGACTCTTCTGTTATGCCCTTTAAGGTCCCTCAAATGATGAATGACGTTGTTGTCACCTTCTGGCAAATTTCTAACGAGTCATTCTTGTAGGAAGTCCAGACCGTGAGATTCGAACCACTTCTAGGACCCCACAACATCTTAGCTGCTGTAAGACAAGCCCTTGCTCATACAGCCCTGGAGACTGAACGTTATCTGGCTTGATGCAGCATGAGTTGGAATAGTTGACCCTGAAGAAAAAAGATCATCGAGGATAAGAAAATGGTATCGAATGTTCATAGTTAGAGAGGTAATAAAATGGTAATGCAGGTAATGAGCTTTAAAGTCAAGCTAAAGTAACATCAGGTCTGTGTTTTGAGGCCTAAACAACCTACTTTAAATTTGGTAGCTACACTCAGCCGCTGAGAATCAGCACCACCTGCTTTGTACAAAGGACCAACTACATGTTTTTCAGATTGGATCAGCATGCTAGAAGCAAATGCTTGAGGAAGGTGGCAGGAACAAGAGGACAGAAGTTGAATAGGAACCCAAATGTAACAGGTCTCTGTTCTTCTCTAGAAATCCTGTCGTCTCATATGTAACCAACCTAATCAGGAACAAAACAAGACATCAAGAAGCATCCACAAGCAAGACTAGATTCATACCAGTCGGTTAAGTTGGGTTATCTCAGAGGCTTGTTTAGCAAAGAAATCTTCTAGACCCATTTCCCTCCTGATGGATCCTGCTAGAAAACTGCCTGTAAAGTGCAAAAGAGAGTGAAGAAGTATGCATAATTTGTAGAGCGCGAGTGTACGTACATACCTGGTCATAAAGGTGGAGATTTGTCGAGGACCTTGTACAGGTTCTGTCTCGACCTTGTGGTGTGTTTTTGTCTTTCGGGGTTTTTGTAGGGATGAACGTAAACTCTCTACTATGTTCACATCATGATAGATTCTCTTGGAAGCTGGAGATGATTACAAACCCACTTGAGCACAAAGCCTATCAAAAACTTCGCATCATCATCAAACACTTGAGCTCTCTATTCGAACTCCTCCGCTAACCGTCCAATCACACTAAGACCTGCACTCATAGGTTGGTGTTGTTGTTTACCCTTTCCTCCGTTGCTTGTCTCGCTCTTGAACTGATCCCAATCCGTTGCGTCGCTTGCGTTGACAGAAGCATCTGAGTTTCTAGCAGAGTCCTCAACCGCTAGGCTTTTCTTTGCTATGGAGAGGCTAGATTGCAATGACCGCATTTGCTTCTGCCAGATCTCTTCCATTGATTACATCTTTGTCTCGTATTCAGACCAACGGTTCTCGTACTGTTGAAGCCTCTGTTGAAGTATATCGCTCTCCTCTTCTTTCTCGCGCAGAGCAGCTTCTGATTTAGGTACCCTGCGTTGAAGCTCTGAAAGTACAGTTGCCTTTACTAGCACCTCGCCTGACTCACTTGCCTGAGCAGTTGATTAGTAACCAAATCAAAAATAGATCACATCAATGAGATTACAGAACATAATAGATACTGTGAGAGGATATGAATGTGAATATAATCCTATTAGTACCTTAGTACCTCCAGATTTTAGCCATCCAATGCCTGAGCATCTTCTAACCAACCAACCACGAATTGCTGCAAGATTTTCAAATCCTTATCTATCAACCGAGGCATGAAATTAGGGTTTGAAAATCATTGATTTTTTCAGCCGAACAATCAATTGAAACATAAAAAGTTCATCGGAGAAACTTTCAATCTTGACAATATATAATTAAATCTCTCAATCGCTCATAATTCTTCCAGAAAAGATACACAATCCTTTCAAATCGAGAGAGGGGGCAGAGAAAAAAAATAGAATACCCCACTTCTTCGCTGTAACCTTCATCCGCCATTGAAATAGCTTTAGAGATCACTCGCTTCTGTTACCGTGAGGTCAGACAAAAGAGGAAAGAAGGACTAAAGTAGACCGTGAGAAGAGAATCACCAGAAATCGTTGATGAGAGTGACAGATGAAGAAGAAGACAAGAGGGGGAGAAAGTTGTAACTTTTCTTGTTGATTACTGCTGTAGCCGAAAGTTGGCTTTACATATTGTTTGCGTGATAAACCGCTTACAAACCGAAATGTAATAAGATAACCACAACATTGGTTTATTAAGAACCGGAGATTATAAAGATAAGATTTAGAGATGCGATATATTGGTAATGGGTTGAGTCCCGTGACAGCTTCCTCCTAAGTCCTTATTACAGAGTCTCCTCTCTTTTTTGACCCCAAACACACCAAGAGTTTTTTCTTTTTCGAGAAAAGAGTACAATCATTCCGTAGCTCGTGTGATCCCGTCCCATTGTGACATGTGTTCTCTCTCATAAGTCATATACCATTAACTCTAAAACATTCTTCATATTATAGCAAATCATTTAAGCGCAGTCTCTTTGTATATTAAGTTGGTGTTAGGTCGCATCGTATGAAGGCAAAAATATTATTTTTATGAACTTTTTTTTGTTAATATATAATGTGATTTATACGCAGGTTTGTTTTTAAACTTAGATTTTATGTTTTCATTTGACTTGCGTAAGTCTGCAAAATCGGTAATTGCATTCTCAACTCTCAAGCATTATTAAACGATTGGTTGATTTTCCGAAAGGTACGCATGTACATTTGTCTGATAATTTGACACTGCATTATCAATCCAAATTGTACACTAGAAAAACATGATCTAAGAAAATTTTGATTGGAAAAATTGGTGTTTGTGGTATTTTAGAAAGAAAAAAAACACTATATAAAATGGTTTAATCGTCAATTCCAAAAATGTGATAATTCGTCAACAATGCATTCTTTTGTGGTATTTGAGAGGATCACTCTCAAACTTGAATCTATAAAGAATCCATTCATATTTTAAAATGAAAAATTACTAGCTCACCACAACTTAATTGGTCAGTTTCATGTGACATTATTATCATGAATCTTTAAATTAAATACTTCAGCTAAACCATTAGAATCATCTAACAATATAGGAGTTTACTTCTTTCTTTATTCATCTTAAGGAATATAGATGATGAGATACATAACTTTGTTATTATGAATCGTCTCAACATCGCGTTGAGAAATTACAATAGATGGATAACCTATTTTCCCAAAAAAAAAACTTATTTCATTAAATAACTATCTCATTTGAAAGAAATAAAAGAAACATTTCAGAGACCCATTTCTTTTTTGCCTATTTTATATCTATTCACTACACCTATTTGTTTTTACCCACACACCAATAAAATCGTATAAACTCAACCTTCATTTATTATTGATCATGGTAAGGTGTCGAGAAAAAAAGGATAGTTACTGTAAACTAAGAAAAAAAGCTAGTCTCCTTGTCTTTTCTGCTCCATCGTACGAAAATCAGAAAACCAGAAATTGCAATGATAAATGAGATCTCGGTTTGCTAATTTTGTAATTCTTTTCTTATTTACAACCCAAAACTACTGTTCAATCTCAACAAGATATATATTTTTTTGAACTGGTTCCCAACAAGATATTACTCCTTCAATTCCATAAAAAATATTTGGTAAAAATTGTAAAATTTAAGAACTTTCCTTTATGTTTTAGAAAATCATGTGTATTTAAGTAATTATATGTAATACTGAAAGTATACTCGAATATCCAAATAGACCTTTTTTGTCAACCCCAAATAGACCTAATAACATATAATGTTAGTTAAAATTTATAAAATAATCAAAACTAATGTTCAAAACATAATAGGTACTAGAGTATGAAATATTTTATTTGTGAGAATGGTTTGGATTTAACCGAAAAGCGAGCAGAATTTTTGGAATAATTTTTCCTATTGGTCAATGGCTCTTTTTGTCTCTTTTGTAATAAAAGCAGCAAGAAGCTGCGTCCTCCTCGTCCTCCTGCTCTGAGAGAGAATGAGTGATGATTTTTTTTCAAAAAAAAAAAAAAGAGAGTGAGTGATGATCAAACCTGCTTTTACATATTCAGAGAACGAAGGTGACGAGATGAACAACGATGCTTCTGTGATTTGAGAAGTGATGTCAAGATCTTTAGGTGACGTCGTGGCAGTGAAAGAAGCCGATGTGACAGAAGTGGTGAAACAGAGGTCCGATTTAGTGAATCGATTCATTCAAACCGTCGCAGCAACAAAGAGACGAAGAAGAAGCTTAGCTTACTTTGGAACGAGGATACACACTCCTTTGAAATCGAGAGAGGGGCAGAGAAAAAAAAATAACACCCCACTTCTTCGTTGTAACCTTCATCCGCCATTAAAATAGCTTTGGAGATCGCTCGCTTCCTCCTAACAGGGGGAGTACTTTTTGATAGTGAACACACCAAAAGTTTTTTCGAAAAAAAGTACAATCATTCCGAAGCTCCAGTTGTGACACGTGTTCTCATTTTTTTTTGATCAACACACGTGTTCTCATATACCATAACTGTAAACCTTCTACATATTATAACAAAAAAAATCGTTTAGAGTAATCCAAACTGATAACTCTTTATATATTTGAGTTATTAACATGGTGTTAGGTCGCACCGTATGAAGGCATAAATAGTAGTTTACAAACTTATTTGTTAAGTTTTTTTTTTGTTTGGGAAAAGGCATTCTAACTTATTTGTTAAATTATAATGTCATTTATACTTAAGTTTGTTTTTAAAGTTGGATTTTATGTGCATCATATGTGAATCTGCAAAAGCGGTAGTTGCATTTTCAGGTATAGTAAACGATTGGTAGACTTCTCGAAAAGAATATATTTTGTGGACGCATGTAAATTTGTCTGATAATTTGGCAGTACTGCATTATCAATCCACATAATCTTTTTATCAAATCTTTTTTTTTTCTTTTGCAAAATCACAAACTGTAAGCTAGAGAAACTTGATCTAATAAAAGCTACTCAAAATTGCATAATCGATAAGCGATGATAGAAATGAAAATAATATAATTTGATTGGAAAATTTGTAGATGAAGGTAAGCTTAAAAGAATTCAAGAGCTTTTATTTTGTGCCCTCGTTCACCAAAGTAAAAATCTTAATATACAACAATTTTAGTTTCTGTTACAATAACTTATTAAAAAAAAGTTCAAAAATTGGAATGGTATGGTTGTTATGCAAAATTTTATAAATAAAACAAAAGCAACCCGCTAACTTTGTATGATAACTCATTCTGATACTTGTGTGACAGATATTTTTTGTATAACTATAATGTTTTGAACAGAAAATTTCGTACTTGGCCAACAAAACCTACAAGTTTTTGTTTTTAAACCGTTAAAAGTCATATCTAGTGTATGTGGTATTTCAGAATTAAAGAAAAAAAACTATATGAAATGGTTTCGTCGTCTATTTCAAAAATGTGATAATTTGTTAACAGTTCATTTTTGTGGTATTTGAGAGAATCACTCTCAAACTTGAATCACCATATTTCAAAATGAAAATTACAATAGAGGAAGGTACAAAACAAAAGAAAATAAGTTTCAAGTGTTAATCAAAATTAATGTTAAAATTGTAGTATTATGAAATAGTTATATTCGTGAAAAGTTTTAGAATTTTAACTGAAAAGCGGCAGCAATATCATTTTTCTGATAATTTTTCCTATTGGTCACTCTCTCTTTTTGTCTCTTTTTAGCAGCGTCCTCCTGCTCTGTATGAGAGAGAGAGAACAAACAACGTGATGATCAAACCTGCTTTTTCATATTCAGAGAACGAAGGTGACGAGATGAAAACCGGAGCTCCTGCGACTAGAGAAGTGACGTCGAGAACTCTGGGTCACGTCGTGGCGGTGAAAGAAGCCGACGTCGGACTTTCGACAGAAGTGGTGAAACAGAGGTCCGATTCAGTGAATCGATTCATTATTACAATCAAAGGAGGTATGGATTTCACGGCTAGAGACATCTCCGTACAGTTCGAGAAACTCTTATTTGTCGTGATGAACACACCTGTTTTTCCATATGCAGAGAACGACGGTGACGAGATGAACACCGAAGCTCCTGCGACTGGAGAAGTGACGTCGAGATCTTTGGGTCACGTCGTGGCGGTGAAAGAAGCCGACGTCGGACTTCCGACAGAAGTGGTGAAACAGAGGTCTGATCCGTGTAGACTTGGACTGAGAAAAGCGGTCGAGGATTGTCCTTTAGCCGGAGTAAATATTATAACAGTCGACGGAGGTAAATTTTTCACGGCTAGATACACCTCCGTACAATTCGAGAAACTCTTGTTGGTCGTGATGATCAAGTCTTTTACATATGCAGAGAATGACGGTGACGAGGTGAACAACGATGCTCCTGCAGAATTGATGTCGAGATCTTTAGGTCAGGTTAACAGCGACGGAACAGACAACGCGCCTCAGGGTTTGAAAGAAGCGGATACACCGGCTCCTTTATCCAGTACGTCGGTTACGCAGACGCTTCCCCTCAGGCCTGGATCTGGTTCTATTGGAGAGCCACACATTATACGATCAAATCATTTTTCTGTTGACATTGTAAGTTCTTTATCTGTTAACCTTCTTGGTTAATCAAATTCTCTAATTAACACCAATACTGATTATAGGCCCAAAACTACAATTATTTAACACCACATCTCTTCGTTAATTAAATATGGTCAGCAAACAAGTGATCGTGCTCTTCTAGAGTTAAAAAACTTCGACGAAAGGACTGGTCGTGATGAAGAAAAGCTTATACCGCATGATACATTGCTTATGCTTCATAAGTTACTCAAGAAAATGGCATCTCAATGGTATGTTTAGCTAGATTCTCCTTTTTATCATACTAAAATTGCACTGTTTTAGTTTTCTTAGATGGATTATTTCGCTTCTTTCAGTTATTCCATTTCTGGAAGATATTATTTTGGGCTTTCTTCAAAAGGGACAGGAAAGATTGATGGTGATCTTGGAATGGGCATTCAATACAGTAGAGGTTTGTTTAGAGCCCTTAGGCTGACCCAAGATGGGCTGCATCTTAATGCAGGTAAAGCAATTAATCTCTTGCATGAATTCTTGATTAACTTTATTTTTTTCTTTTCTTTATTGTTTGTTTTGTTTTTGAGATTGTAATTGTATATATGTCTATTGCAGATGTGATAACCAAATGCTGCTATGAATCTATCAATTTGGCTGAATTTGTCGGCAAATACCTCCTTAACACCAGGCAGCTTGACAGGGAACTCACCGAAGAGGAACATGCAAAGGTATTTACTTTTATTCAAATCATTCTATTAAATTGTTCAATCATTTAGTTTTTTTTTTAACTCAGATTTTGTATTGCTCGTTAAAATGTCAACAACGAAATTTTGTATTGCATTTTGTATTGTGCAACTATCTTATTAAATTAAAATAGCAGGGGAGAAATGGGCGTAAAAGAGACTCAGGCCCAAGTTCATAAGTTTACTAATGCTTGTTTGTATAATATCAACAGTTGGAAAAAGCGCTGAGGAGTATCGAAGTTGAGTTGACATATTTTGTTTTCCCAAGGAAGGCAAAGATTGAAGGAATTTCCACCGTACCCATTCATTTGCTTACGTAAGTAAATTGCTTGAACTGTTTTTTAAACTAGGTGTTATCTTACAACATGTACAGAGACCAATTTTTTTAAAATTTAATTATATTTTAAATATAACTGTATTAATTTTACATTTTAATAAAATTTTACAATATTTAATTTTAAATTTTAATTTAATTATATATAAAAATTTAGATAAAATAATAATCTATTAGATCAAATTCTATAAATTAAGAGAAAGGTTAGGTATATAATTATCACATGCAAAACGAAATAATATTTTTAAAATTTAGATATTAAAAGACAAATGGTATTGAAATAAGAAATTTATATATTTTTTTTTCAAAAAAGCATCAAATTTTGAAAAATTATTTTAGTGACAAAAATTATGTACTTATAAAACATATAATTAAATAATGTTTCAAAAAATGTAAATTACTGTTATATTTCTATTAATCTATTATATTATTTATTTCTATATCAAGGACAATTATATTTATTACCATATTATAAGAAGGTTACTAAAAATAAATCAACATTAAATGTAAATATATTTCACATTTTACTTATGTCATCCTTATTAGTTATTAGATATACCATATAAATCAATTCTCAAATAATGTCTAAGTGATTTTGGTTTCATTGTAGCTTTTATTTGTTTGATATTTCAGATTCAACTCAAAGAAAACGGGCACTGTGGAGAAAGTCACAGAGTATTTTAGTAGCAAATATAGCCGTGAGGTGAAGTATACAAATCTTCCTGCAATCCGAATAGGGATTGATGCATACGTGCCGATGGAAGTAAGAAACTCCAATTCAGACGCTTCATTTATATGCTTATATTCATCATCCTTTACAATTTATCTAAGTGGTTTGTTCTTGTGATTTTTGTCAGTTCTGCCGAATAATTGCTGGCCAGCAATACAGAGAAGGCCTTAGTCAGCAGCAAGCAACTGCATTTCGAAAAGTTTCTCTACAACGGCCTGAACATAGAGAGCGAACGATAGTATCGGTAAGTTGGTATTTGCTTTTCTTTTTTTTACTACAATCTCCTCATTATACAGCTCTAACACCGAAATCCTATTTTGACTAACTTGGTATTTGCTTTTCTTTTTTTCTATCATCAGATGCTTAGGGCATCTTTAACGCAGGATCTTGCGAGTTTCTAAATGTGTAGGTCCCATCACTTTTTGACAGAAACACACACAAACAGACGTGAAATGAGAAACGAATTACAAGAGTTTTATTAACTGTTTGCGGGTCCTTCTTTCTTTTGTTTAAAACTTGGACAAAAAAGAGTAATAAAGAAATCCATAAAGTTTCTGGGGTTAAAGATGCTCTTATGATTGATAAGAAACACGCGTTAAGTCTTGTGAACAATGAGCTTAAAGGGGTGATGCGTGTGAGTGATGAGTTAGCCAAGATCGAGGCTCGTGTACTTCCTCCTCCAATGGTTATTTTCTCCCACTCTGTTTTTGCAATTGATTTTCTTTTATTGACATACAACCTTTCGATGGTCCTTACTAAAGATGTTGTATTTGTCTTGTTGACAGTTGAAATACCGTGATAACTATAGTGGTGAAGAACAAACTGTGACTCCGAAGCTGGGAAAGTGGAGCATGCATGGCAAGGTAAAACTGTATGCGCTTGAAACTAATTAAAAAAATGCTTGTATGTTTCTTGGTATCGTCTCTTACGTCTACCTTTGTGGTTTTTATTTTGTTTAAGAAAATGATCGAAGGAGCAACGGTAGCTAACTGGGCTTGTGTAAATTTCTCAAGCCGTGACCAACATGTAGCTACGACATTCTGCCGAGAACTGGCTGAGAAGTGCTGCAATTTAGGAATGGTATGCATTTTTCAATCTCACACGATTTGTTTATATTTTAAAGTAGCACTGGGCCGAAAAACCAGAACCAAAAAACCGAACCCGAACCGAAATATCGGAAACAGAAATCATACCAAAAACCCTAACATATTCGAATGGTTCCTATATTTCTATATCCGAAAAATCCGAACCGGAATTAGAACCGAACGGATACTCGAATATACGGAAATCTAACTTTAAGCTTTTTAATATAAGGTAAAATAGAATCAAGCCCACTCGAACCCATGTTGGACAGAAAGATTGAGAACATTTTTCCCATGTTCGAACCCAATGATTCCTACCCGAAATCTAACCTGACTTTTTTAACCTTGATACCAGATTTTCAGAAAGACCCCTGTTATTCCAGTCAGCTCTTATCAGCCTACAAAAATCGAGGAAGCACTCCGAGACATCCACAAAAAAGCAATAAACCTCCAAATGTTGATTGTGATACTGCCTGACGTGACTGGATCATATGGTAAACAAAATTGTTTAGTCTTTAATTCTATGTTAATTAATGCAAATATGGTTTCAACGTCTCATTATTATTTTTCAGGAAAGATCAAAAAGCTATGTGAGACAGAGCTAGGCATTGTCTCGCAGTGTATTCAGCCTAACAATGCATCTAAGCGAGACAAACGTTTTCTGGAGTCTCTTGCCTTGAAGATTAATCTCAAGGTTTGCCATCTCTCTCTTTCTTGTTGCTTACATTCCAGCAGTTTCCTTATGTTAAATAACGGTTTCTTGTACAGGCTGGGGGTCGAAACTATGTTCTTCAGAAACAAATTTCCCTCATAACTGAAAAGCCAACTATAATCTTCGGTGCTGACGTCACTCATCCAACAGTGGCCGGACAACTTTCTCTAGCTGCGGTATGAATGCTTATTTATTTTACTTGTTCTACCTTCAGAAGTATTATCTCTCACTTTTTTATATAACCACAGGTTGTTGCTTCCATGGACTGGCCTGACATAAGCACATACCGAGCATTAGTTTCTGCTCAGACTGGAAAACAAGAAATTATCCAGGACCTGTATAAGTGTGAAGCAAAATCACACACTGGAATGATAAGGTAATAACAAAAAATATATGGTCATACCATATATCTCTAATATTATTATTTTTTTGGTTTCCTTTCGGTATCTCAGATCACCAAAACAAAACAAAATTCTAAATGCAGGGACCATCTCCTAGCGTTCAATGCGAAGACAGGGAAACAACCTCAAAAGCTCATCTTTTTCCGGTAAGACGCATAGACATGTTATAAAATCTTTAACCCTAGCCCTGGTTTTTGAGATAGAGCTAAAATAAATAATTAGCCCATAAATTTATAGAGTTATCTCTGATCCAAATAAAAATTGTTTAAACTTTAAAACGTAATATGAAATGTGCTCACCCTGGCTCAGCCCTTCATGTGTAAACTATTAGGGCTAAAGTGGTTAGAGCTAGAACAGAGATGGGTTCATTATTTCTATGGTCGCGCCAGGCTTAAACTCTATATAAGATACCTAATGGTAATTCTCGCTGCAGTGACGGAGTAGGTGAAACACAGTTTGAGCAAGTATTGCGCTTAGAGCTGCCGAAAATACGCGAAGCTTGTTCGTCTTTAGGCCATACTTATAAGCCACCTATCACCTTTGTGGTTGTCCAGAAACGACACCATACTCGCTTCTTTCCCACTAAAGCGGATGTGACCAATAAGAGTGGGAATGTGCTTCCAGGTTTGCTCAGTCTTTTTTATCAACCTAAAAAAATTATTTTGTTGTTCTCGAATTTTAACATATTTGCATTTCCTTTATATTGATATTAGGTACAGTAGTTGACACCACTATCTGTCATCCTTACCAGTTTGACTTCTACTTGAACAGCCACCCTGGTGTGATGGTAAAAATTTGTTCCAACCAGTTATAAATTTTTTTGTTCTCATCAAAATTATAAACTTTAATTGTTTGGGTTT
The DNA here is from genome assembly GCA_014822095.1 of Diplotaxis tenuifolia. Taxonomy (NCBI): domain Eukaryota; kingdom Viridiplantae; phylum Streptophyta; class Magnoliopsida; order Brassicales; family Brassicaceae; genus Diplotaxis; species Diplotaxis tenuifolia. The sequence goes on from JABAYD010054763.1 coordinate 11,531, forward strand.
TAAATGTTTCAGGGTACAAGCAAACCTACTCACTACTATGTTCTTGCAGACGAGAACGGGTTTTCTTCGGATGATTTGCAAGGGCTCACTAACAGCCTTTGCTACACGTAAGCAAGCATAACTTTTCATTTTGGTTATGTTAATACAAACTAAATCTGTCTAATAACTCACAACAAACTTGTAGGTTTGCCAAGACTACAAGTTCTGTGTCGCTTGTCACCCCAGTCTACTATGCACATTTGGCTGCTTTTAGAGCTCGCTACTACATGGAGGGTGAGATGCCTGCTCTGCATCTTCCAGCAATCCAAGATGAAGTCAAAGAAAAAATGTACTTTTGCTGATGTTTGGAAGGAAAAAGAAAGAAAAAAAAACATAGCATAAGATAATGGTGGCTGATGTTACGTAATTCTATGCCCCAATTTTCACTCTCTTTTTATTCCCCACCTACTGCTTTATCAGAGGTTGACTACGTGATGATTTTAATCAAATTAATATGGAACTTTTACCTGTTTATATCCTCGTAACAGTCCTTTAAAAGAAAAAAACAGCAAAGCTTTGTCTAGAATTTAAGGACTTTTTTATTCATTCGGGTTGATAACATACTCATAATAATTAGTCATGAATCAACAAAATGCAAACGAATCAAACAATGAAAACTAAAATAAGAATGTAAAGGTATCAACTAGATTCAATCAACACTTGATGCTTAAAACCGATTCACCTAAGCTTGATTCCGATTAGGTTTTGATAGTTTGATCCGGATACCTAACTAGTGATTCGACTTGAAAACCAAAAAAAATAGAACACATAGTTGGTTTACCAGTGTTCACCGCACTTCTCCGACATGGAAAAGCCGCTATAAGTCATCGGGGCTAGACAGAGCTAGCAATCCACTATAAATCGTTGTGAATACAAGTGGTGATATCCCAACTTGATACCGCTTTGTGTTCTTATGCAGATACTACAAGAAATCATATAAAGCAGCAATCAGAGAAGATTATGTGGAGATGACAGTCTTTCAACCTACGAGACCTTCGATAGCAACGGTGGCTCGTAGAATGAACGGGAGAAGGCACCAAGACTTCAATAGCTATGATCAATTTCTGGATTTCTCTATATTAGTCCCACTTTCTCCTTTTTGCTTCTGTAATCTCTTCCTTTTCTCTCTATAAACGATTGCGAGCTCTGACTTTTTCCTTCCTCTGTTTTGCTTGTATTTGAATTGGGGAAGATAATGGTTGTTGCAAGGGGGACCCGATTGTAACGGCCATATCTTATCCTTTCTCCTCTTGGGTAATAAACAATATTAGGCCCATAGAGAAATGTATAAAGCCCAAACGTGAAGCCCATAATGACTAAAACGTCACTGTTCTTCACAAATCTCCACCTTGACGTTTATGTCAACTCAAACCGAATTCCTCCATCGAAACCAACCTCTGCTTCTGAAACCTGAAGCCATGTTCGAAACACCCCAACCAAGTCAGAGTGATTCAGTCGGTCACTGCGGTTTCAACAGCGAACCTCTCCCATCTCCAGTGAAACCGGAAAATCCCGATACACAAAACATCCAAAGCCAGAACTCGTTATATACTCAAACGAATCGATGAAATCTCCAACCCTAACGCTGCTAGAATACTACCAGATGCAAGAAAACCACACTGATCCTCAGAACACCAATTCAGACGAACCAAAGAATTTGACCCCTCAGATTTATAGATGAACCTGAACCGGGAGAAACTCCTCTGCAATACTGTAAGTAACCTCTCAAGATACTCTTCACTGTAAAACTGATGCATAACTCAAATGAACCTGAAACACACCCACTATCAGAGATGAATATTTCAGATGAAACCCACTTGAGCGTCTTCGGAGAAGCACCAACTACCCCAACGTAAGTAACTTCACCTTGATGTTTGTTTTATCTTGTTCTTTTACTGATGAATAAGTAACTAACCCACTTGTCCTTCTGTTTTACATGTACTCCCTCTGATGAGACGACCAAAACAACAAATCCATCTCGGAGTACCTCCTTGCTCGCTCAAGAAATGATCCCAAGCGTTACGAGATGCTTCTCAAACGCGTTTCCAGGTAATGTCTTCGTCAGTAAGTCAGCTGGATTTAGAGTAGTATGAATCTTTAGGACGTTAACCATACCCATATCAATGATGTGTCTGATGAAATGAATCTTGTTGGCAATATGTTTATTCCTGTCATGATGAATTGAGTTCTTAGCTAGGCAAATAGCACTCTGTGAATCACAATGTAGCTTAAAACACTTAGATTCAAATCCCAATTCACCGCAAAACTCTCTTAGCCAAAGTCCTTCCTTTGTCGCTTCTGACAAAGCCATATACACATCCTCTGTTGTAGATAATGCTACAACATGTTGTAAAGATGATCTCCAGCTAACTGTATTTCCCCCAACTTTGAAAAAATAACCCGCCACGGATCTTCGCTTGTCAAGGTCTGTGGAATAGTCTGAATCACTGTAGTTTTCAATCTCAAAATGCTCTGATTTTGAAAAAGTCAAACACACATCTTTAGCTCCCTGTAGATATATTAGTATCCACTTCACTGCTACCCAATGTTCATGACTTGGCTTAGACATGAATCTGCTAACCAACCCAACTGCAAATGCCAAATCAAGTCTAGATCCCACCATTGCATACATGAGACTCCCAACAACACTCGCATAAGGAACCAAATTCTTTTCCTTAGATTCCACCAGCCACTCCTTATCTGTAAGAATCTTCAATTTGAATTGAAAATTTGTAGGAGTAACCACATACCTGCAAAATTCCATTCCAAATGTCTTAAGAACCTGCTCAATGTATCTCCTTTGAGTCATCTCCACAATTCATTTCTTTCTATCCCTTATGATATTCATTCCCAAAATTCGAGAAGCTGAACCAAGATCCTTCATTTCAAACTCAGATTTCAAACTTTCCTTCAGCTTCTGAATCTCAGTCTTCCTCTTAGCAGCAATTAGCATGTCGTATACTAAGTTGCTTCATATAGACACACAGATCTTTGATACACCTCTTGAACCCCACATACTTGATGAACATATCAAACCTCAAGTTCCATTGTCTTGGAGACTGTTTCAAGCCATATAAAGACTTCATGAGAAGACATACTTTACCTTCATCTTATTTTGCAATAAACCCTTCCGGTTGTTCCATATAAATTGTTTCATCGAGATTCCCATGTATAAAAGCCGTTTTCACATCCACCTGTTCAAGTTCAGTATCAAAATTCACCACATAAGAAAGAATAATCCTGATAGAGACATGTTTCACGATTGCGAAGATCTCATTGTAATCAACCCCTTCAATTTAAGAGTAACCCTTAGCAACTACACGTGACTTGTATCTTGGATCCTCCACACCTGGAATACCTTTCTTGATCTTATGAATCCACTTACAAACCAATAACCCTCTGTCTCAAAGGCCTATCAACAATATCCCAAGTATGATTCTGATCAAGAGAACCTTTTTCTTCTTTCATCGATGCATTCCACTTTTCCCAATTATTGCTTCTCACAGCTTCTGCATATGACCTTGGCTCATCAATTGAAATATCCTCAACACTATTTAAGGTATAAGCCATAGACTCTCCACTTTCAAATATAACATGAGGTTTTGTTTTTCTTCTAACCCGATCCTTAGCAAGAAGATAATCACTTAATGACTCTGATGTTTCTTCTGATTGCTGTTCCACTTCAGCTTTATTACCATCTGATTCAGATTCGTTGTGTTTTCAGAATGAACTCCACCTTCACCGGTGTTCCCTGAATCTGATGTTGAACCAACCTCCACAGATGTTTCTTCTGATTGCTGTTCCACTTCAGCTTTATTACCATCTGATTCAGATTCGTTGTGTTTTCAGAATGAACTCCACCTTCACCGGTGTTCCCTGAATCTGATGTTGAACCAACCTCCACAGATGATATTACTTCATATGGACCTTGAATGAGATAAGCCTTGAAAGTGACTTTCGTCGGATTAGATGAACCCTCTATGACGAGTATAAAACGATGACGGTTCACTAAACACCTTTTATCGCTTCCTTATACGAGAAAGTCGGATTTCTTCAAGGAGCAACGTCGTTTCGAGGATTCTCTTTTGATAGATCGTCTAAAAATCCAAAGAACGGCCCGACAAGGGCCTAAACAAGATTAACGGCCCATTTACTAATCATCAAATCAGGCCCATTCGGTATGACGGTCTATTCATCTAAAGGATAAATGTTAAATTCCAAAGTGATAAATGTCAAGTTTCTGAAGACACGAAGATCGGAGAAAAAATGGAAGTTATCCAAAAGGGATAAATTCGACCAAGGGCAAGAACGGGAAAGGGGAAACCGCCTCTAGAGGAGTATATAAGGGATTCGAGAAGAAGGATGCAGGGACACACAAAAAAAGAGAGAGCACAAAGAACAATACCTAGCAACTTAGAGCAATTTAGGCATATTTCCGTTTTCTAGTTACTAAGGTTTTTACAGTTTTCGGTTATTAGGTCAAGGGAATTTGCCTGCAGCTCTGATAGCCAAGACTCATTGATTCTTGTAAACGCTTAATTCAATTTCGGAATAAGATCTTCTTTGCTCTCCTTTTCTTATTTAATTTAAGATATCTTGTTATTATTCGTAGATTCTCATTGTTTGATTGCTTGGTTAACTGCTAAAACAGATTATCCGAAGATCTCTGGGGAAGTAGGGTTTACTTTACTTTCCTAAATTGACGGTGCGAATCTCGGTTCCCACAATTTGGCGTTATAAGGAGGGGGATACTACGGATCAATCTTTCTCGCGCCTGATCAAGCATGACTACTGACGTTCTAAACAAATGCACCTAACCCTTCCTACGAATGGTTCTCTTACATCCGACTAGGATAAAATAGCGCGCTATAAAAGAAACCTAAAATTTTGGTCAGTACCTTCGGGGTACTCGATTCTGACTAGACAAGTCATATAAGCCGAGAACTTATCGCAGATTTTAAAACGGTACGGAATAAGGTCGAAATCGCAACGTGCAAAAGGAAAGCCGATTAGTCATCGCACAGCCTAAACCGAGAGTAAACCTAGGTCTTACCCTAAACCCAGCACATTGGTCTTTAACGTCTCAAGGCATGAAATATCAAAAGATATGAGATCCTATAAGCATGTCTCTCGTTCTTACCCGAGTGCTCTTATCCAAGATAAACAACGAGTAAAGACGATCTACAAACGAGTTAGATACGAGATGACAACTCGTACTCTTCTCTAGACCTCAATTCTAAAAAAGTGAAAACCTTAACATTTGAATACTTAGATAAATTCCATACAAACGAAAAAAGTATTTAAGATCACACACGGTCAATCCCGATAAACGCTAGTAGGCCACACGGCCCAATACAACCAAAATTCAAACAAGGCCAAACTCGGCCACATACAAAAGCATAAAACTAAACCATCAAGGATCAAAGACGAAGTCTCCCGTCATAGATCCACCAAACATGTAGTCATTCACATGAAGGGGAGTCATCGTCTTGTTCACCTCGTCCATCTCGCCAGGAGCCCCTTCCTCGACATCCACCGTATCTGAGGAAACCGGTATCGGATCCCAGTACCCCCGGATCCTCTCCTCGATTTCAGGAATCATGAAATCCCTTTCCAAGCTCTTCACAAGGTTATCGTGCTTTGTTGACTCCTCCTCGTACGAAAAATTCAGGAGTTGGGAGTAGAACAATCCGCCAGCAGTACCACGGCACTCGGGGTAATCGCCAAGGTCTTTCTGATTTTTCGAAAGCTCCTCGAGCTCTTGAAGGCATCCTTCGCAGCGAGCTCTCACAATCTCAGCAACCTCTCTTTTCCCTTGCCTAAAGGATCGACGAGACTCCTCAAGATCGCCTTTTAAACGAGCCACCTCCTTGCTAAGGGTCTCAGCCTTGAAAGTAACCATCCGGGCCTCTTGAGTTTTATCATTCGGAACCTTGGTCATTTTCAAGAACCCCTGCAAAAGAAATCCTCGATGTAAGGGAGAGCTTTCTAAACAATAAAGATAGATAATTCCAATTAAAGGATTACGCCATTCACCATCCGAGACGCCTTGGAAAATTCCGGGAACTCGCCAGATCCACCCCCAGGAAAAGAGAACTCGGTGTCGAGTAAATTATCCAAGTCAATCGGGGCATTACCCGCCACGATCCCAGCAAGGTAGTCCGCGATCGGGTCCACCGAATGTTCCTCGCCGACTGCATCTATGATAACGACCCGTTGTCTTTTTGCTGCCTCGGTTTGTCCCTTCTTGACGAGGTCGCAACATGAACAAACCCATCCATGCTCGGATCATCCTCCAACTCTACATGGAGGTCGGGATCAAACCAAGAACAGTGAAGAACAATGGCCCGACGAACACGGGACGGTGGGAATGAGTTCCAATTACAATCCCCAGTTAGAAGTAAATCCTTCTTCTCTTTCAGACCAATCGAGGACCCTAGGCAAATGTTCACCGCTACTAAAACCAAAGGATTGTAAACAAGAAGGAACCCGAAAAGCGAACAATAAACAAAGCAAGGTGGAAAGGTACCTCTACGGGTCCACGTGGCTCGGAACAAGGAGTTGCAACTTTCCTCCACCGAGGCTTTGTCGACGTGAATGAAAAGGAAATGTTCCTTCCAATGCTTATAGTTCAACACGAATCCATCAATAATCTGCCGATATGCGCGGGGACTCACAGTGACCGGGTTCCCACTCCCTTTGCATTGGAGCAGCCCATCAAAATGCTCTACTACCAAGGTCACCCCGAACTCGTAACTCAGCACGAGAATTCCTAATATGTGCTGAAGGCCACGAGGGGAGAGCTGGCTGATCGACACCCCAAAACAGTCCAAAAGCCAACAACGACTTCCGGGATAGGGAACCAAAGGTGGCATTGAGATAAGAAGGCCTCGTAGCAAGTGAAGTAGCCTCCGGCGGAAACTCCGCTACTTCTCTGGCCATCGGGAGGCAAAACTTGACAGCATCAGAAATCCTACGAGATTTACGAAATTCCGTCAGGCCATTCGGACAACTCATACTCGGGCAACCCTTGATCGGATTTACAGTGAACTTAGGCACACTCCATATGATACCCGGGGGAGGTTTCTTGTTGCCCATTGCCGCCCAGTACGCGTCCCTCTCCCCAAGATCTATCAGTTTATCCTCGAGCTTTGGCTCAAGGTCACTGCATGCCGACCCAGAACCCTCGGAGACCGATCGATCGTGACGTTTCTTCGAAAAGGAACTCTTTTGGGAAGACATTATTTTGGAGCTGAAAGGTGTTATTCTTCACTTAGAACTTTGGAGAGGATTTTTCTTGTGAATATTAGGGAAGAGAAGTGAGTAAGAAACTTGAAAAACTTACTCCACCTATTTATAGACAAGAAAATATACTATTCACTCTCAGACATTTAGCCATCAATTTCGCCACACTTCCCTAGCACACTTAGACCGTCCGTAAGAAACCTATACGATTCTTACGGTCTGGGGGGCTAAATGTTGGGGTCGAAATCAGTCACGATGAAATTAACATCTAAAGGTCCTCGAGAAACATCTACGAGAGAAATACGTGTACATCTCGGTCGATGTGAAATAGCCAAAAAACCTAAGGAGAGGTACACGACCCTCCGGAACACCCAAAACGGGACAACAAGCACCAACATCACTCCGTCTCGCCCGCCCAGCAGGACGGACCGATCCACCTCGCCGTACGGATGAGGAGAATCGAACACAGAATTCACCTCGCCCGTCCGGCGAGGTGGATTGACCATGCAATTCAACTTGCCCGTCCGACGAGGTGGATCGACCATGCGATTCACCTTGCCGTCCGGCGAGGTGGATTGACCATGCGATTCACCTCGCCTGTCCGACGAGGTGGATCGACCATGCCATTCACTAAACACCTTTTGTCGCTTCCTTTTACGAGAAAGTCGGATTTCCTCAAGGAGCAACGTCGTTTCAAGGATTCTCTTTTGATAGATCGTCTAAAAATTCAAAGAACGGCCCGACAAGGGCCTAAACGAGATTAACGGCCCATTTACTAATCATAAAATCAGGCCCATTCGGTATGACGGTCTATTCATCTAAAGGATAAATGTTAAATTCCAAAGTGATAAATGTCAAGTTTCCGAAGACACGAAGATCGAAGAAAAATGGAAGTTATCCAAAAGGGATAAATTCGACCAAGGGAAAGAACGGGAAAGGGGAAACCGCCTCTAGAGGAGTATATAAGGGATTCGAGAAGAAGGATGCAGGGACACACGAAAAAAGCCGAGAGAGCACAAAGAACAATACCTAGCAACTTAAAGCAATTTAGGCATATTTCCGTTTTCTAGTTACCAGAGTTTTTGCAGTATTCGGTTATTAGGTCTATGGAATTCCCCTGCACCTCTGATAGCCAAGGCTCATTGATTATTGTAAACGCTTAACGCAATTTCGGGATAAGATTTTATTTGCTCTTCTTTTCTTATTTAGTTTAAGCTATCTTGTTATTATTCGTTGATTCTTATTGTTTGATTGTTTGGCTAACTGCTAAAACAGATTATCTGAAGATCTCTGGGGATGTAGGGTTTAATTTAACTCAGAGGAGCCTAACTCAGAGGACCCGAAAAACCCTTCCCCGCGGAGCAACAAGAATTCGCGGAAGAAGACTCGATTTCACGACCACTGCCGAACGATCCGTCAACGCCCGGGATAAGACGTCTGGACACAATCCGGACGAAGCTACTCCTGCGTTAGGGCGGAAAAACCCTAGCGATCTTCCAACTCTCGAGGAAGACGACGAGGAGGCATAAGTTGAACGCGTCAACGTGAACTCCAACAACTCCTCATAGAATTCGGAAGAGAGCATGGATGTTCACCCGCGGCGCACGAGAAGCCATCGGGCTCGTGAAGACCCGTTCGAAAAACCTATGACCGAAGAAGAGGAGACTCTTTACTTCGAGGAGCAGGAAAAACTAGCCGAGTAGCAGACTCGGAAAACTCGCAGCAATCGCCGACAATCTCGGAAGAATGCTAGCGACAACTCCAAGCTACGCAACCTTCGCAACGATCTTCTTAAAACGGCAGCATAAGTTAAAGCCGTGAAATCTTAGATCTATCACGCGACCAGCTCTGCGCCAGAAATTGATCGCCTGCTCGTGTAAACCCTCAAAACTCCTTTCACTGCCTGTTTCATAAGTACGAAGGTGTCGGACCTCGGAAAGATCAAGGTACCGACGTACGATGACACGATTGATCCCAAAGCGCACTTGCAGATCTTCTAGATCACGATGGGAGGGACAAGTTTAAAGACAACGAAAGGGGTGCCGACCAATGCTGCCTATTTGTCAAAAATCTCAATGGAGCAGCTCTCGAGTGGTTTTCATGATTGAAACACAACTCTATCGGAAGTTTCCGTCAATTGGCATCGGAGTTCCTGAAACAATACTCAATGTTCATAGACCGCGAAACCTCAGACGTTGATCTCTGGAGTCTGTCCCAGGAGGAAGACGAGCCCCTCAGAGACTTCTTGAAAAAGTTCAAGACTGTCATGGCACATGTAAGCGGCATCAGCGACAAGGTAGCCATCGACACGCTCTGCAGAGCGCTTTGGTACAAGTCGAAACTTAGAAGGTGGATAACCCTGGAAAAGCTAAAAACTTTTTGTGGTGAAAAATAAAAATATAGAAAAGCTCCCTTTGCCTTAAATACTTTTGCAAAATATAAATGCTTAGGTTAAAACTTGTCAGGGGTAGACTTGTAAATTGGTGAAGTCGTGGGCTACAAGTCAGCTGGACCACGTATTGGACTTATGTTCCTTTGGTGTGGATCAATGTCATAGAGTGTGCATCGATCGATTATAAACTCTTTGTGTCAACCTCACGTAGGGGTCGATATCCAGCTTCGAATGATGTCTTCTAATATTCTCCAAAATGCTCCAAAAACTTCACTTTCTCCTAAATCACTTCTGAACCTATAAATATGCTAATGGTAACTAGATGTTAAAATATATATACCACGGCTAAAAGAGGGACAAATACATGGCTAAAAAAGGGGCAAATACATGGTATATCATGGCTAAAAAAAGGGGCAAATACATGGTTTATCAACAATAATGAAAGCACATAGGTATGTAGCTCACACTATACTATAAGGTCCTATGGTATTGTACATGGCTGATTGCAACAAAACGAGCAATACAACAATGCCATTACGAATTTAGAATAGATATCAGTGAACAAACCATGTCAACGTATGATCTTCAATTGGGGTTTTGACTTTAGAAGCTATGGAAGCTTTAAGTTAATCCTAAAGTCTTTAAAATTAATTTTATGTCAATCGGGCTTTAGCCTTTCTAAAGTCCTGAAAACCATCCTTAAATATCATATAGCCAAAATAACTGTTTTTGTACTTAACGTGAGTTGGTTTTCTTAAAGTCACAATTTGTGACTTTTTTTAAAGCCACAATTTTAAAAGCCAAAAGCAAGCTTTTATCAACAGTCAAAGTTTTCACAGTCACCCCCAATTGGAACCGTGGTTATTTAAATAAAGATAGTAACAAAACTAGTACGGATTGAGAGTATATTCACTATTTCTGTTATATTAAGCTAATTAATAAAGACAGTCTTAGCAGTTACAAAATGTATATGTTTTTCTTTCAACGATCCCAAAAACTATATTGGAAAAAATTGCAGAAACACGATGACATATTTGAACAAATCTTATTACATATATCACACCTAATGAAACTCTAATCACAACCTATTGTCTGACATTACCCTTATAAACACAATTAAGCGACCACGGTTACCTTTTCCTACACCGACAGTAATGGATTCCCTTGGATCTGCAAAAACAGTGACGTTCTTTAGTTACCATATTTAGTATATGTTTCCAGGAAAAAAAACATAAATCGACAGGTTATAACCTCTCTATGTGCATGTGTAGCATCCACAAGAATTGATCAACGCCAAAACCACTCAATCAATCAACCTGTGTCTTCCAGAGTCGATCGACACCGTCACCAAACTGTCGATCGATGCTGAACCCCGAGCAGATATGGTGGCTATGCTTACCGTGCTAGGAATGAGAGAGGAGGCATGTATGACCTCGAGGGTCATCTGCGTAATGTCACAGGTCAGGGAGTTGATGATCATGGGAAGTATTATGCCAACATATCTGCTATTCGTCCTCCATATTTCTAGAGGCACGATTATGAGCTGAAGCCAATCTATTTCACATTAGTGGCACATACACTCTATCATGGTCTCTCAAACAAGCATCTTATAGATCACTTGGAACAATTTGAGAATCTTGTGTTTGCCATCAAAGCTATTGGAGTTCCCATGAATTATCTTGTTTGCAAGCTCTTCAAGTACTCACTTACTAGAGAGACTGCATATTGGCTTAAGAAGCAACCACCAGGATCTCTTACATCCGAACTGGCATCAAGAATGCCTTCCTATGTAACTTATTTGATGTTGCCAGAGTCGAGAAATTGAGGAGCACAATTGCTACATTTACACAGGAGCCTTCAGAGTCTTTCAAGAGGTTCTGGATCAGATTCAAATCCTGGCAAAGAGACCGTCCACATCATGGATTTAATGAAGTGCAACTTCTCAGGATTTTCTACAGAGGTGTTGGTTTGTCATACCAGCGAGCTCTAGATGCAGCTAGTGAAGGAAATTTCTGCAATATAAGCCCGAAAAAGCCGTCAGATTGATTGAGAACTTGGCAGGGAGCAACAACACCAAGAACATCGATTTTGAGAGGAAGAAATCGGCCTCTACGATCACCATCAGTCAGATCGACGAGGTTAATGCCAAGTTACACAGTGTTCATAGATTTCTGAAGAGGCAAGTCAGTTTTGCAGAATGTGTGGAGACTACAACATCTGATGACGAGAAGGATGAAAAAGAAGATGTGAACTTTGTTGGGAAGGAATTCCAGATATATGGAAATCAAGGCAACATAAACTCCTATGGCACTGACAAAAGGGGTATTTACAACCAAGGTTCACAGCAACAATGACCCTACAACAACATAACCTATGGATCTTCCTCCTACCAAAATATCCCACCAGCTATCCAGAAGAGCAAAATCAAAGCTATGATTGACGATGTCCTGGAGGGACATCAGAAGATGACTGTAGATTGCAAAGGGAAAATTGTTGTTGTTTATACCAAGTACCTATGTGAAGAAGTTAGAGAATCAAGTGATTGGACCAGTGAGGCTGTGAAGAAACAAGAGACCTTGATTAAGGAGAAGACTGAAGCTGGACAGAGCCATCACGGCAATACCATTGTAGGTGATAGCTTTTGGCAAGTGGTAGAAGAAATTAGGCACCAAGATGAAGAGATTCATAAAAAGCCCAAGCCATATCGGCCACTGTTAACCATCAATCGACAATAGCTGATGAATTCGAAGAAACATGCAAAGCAATGAGGATTTTCAACAGCATGAGATGACCATTCGAACTGCATAAGTGTTAGTTGCCAAGTATAGACGCAGATCTTCTCTTCACAAATAGACACCCGACCACCATCCCTCCTAGAGCCTATGATCATAGAAGAGAAGCTAATGAGAAAGAGATGGATGGCTTCACTAATAGAGTCCTCAGAATCCCTTTAGACACCCCGTTCGAAGAAGCCTACAATACCCATAGATTATGGATGTTTTTCGGAGAAACCAAGGAGAATGATAAGGACATTGAAAGAATGTTCAATCAACTGAGGGAGAAGAAGGAGTGGAATGTCCAGCTGAAGAAAAAAAAGTGACACTGAAAAGTTTATGGTTTCCTGCAACATCAAAAGACATGACTATCATTATGCATTATGCGATACCAGTTTTGTAGTAAGTATTATGCCAAGAGCGAATGCAGAGGTGCTGAGCAGGCAACCCACGCAGAGACGGGCCCCAATGGTAAAGTGGGGTGTCAGTTACACCCCTTAAAATATGGAAAAATTATCTGTAAGTAATATATTGAAAGCGTGGACAACGTACCTGGTAACACTCTCATGAGCTAACACCCCATTGCACCTTTTTATGTTCAACTCATCCCCTGCACCTTTATATTGTTTTTATCTATTTTTATATGGGCTTTAGGCTCATTTTAATCTTCCTTTCCTAGTCTGAATGCTAAAAGACCAGTTTTTATACACTAATGCTTATATACTAAGAGATCTGAGTTTTAATTTCCGGAAAAATGTGAATTATGCAGAATATTGGAAAAAGACTTACAACAGATCTTCAGCATGGTGCAAAGAGTAACATCAGCCAGTATTGGACCTCATAGGGCAGCCAAGGTATTCAGTTAAACGTGAATCTTCATAACGCATGTATAATTTTTGGTTATAATATTGTATATGTGATGTTTCTCATAGTTTATAGTAGTATAATTAATTAGTGTTAAAAATATTTATAATTTAGTTTATGACCGTGGTAAAAAAAATCATGCATCCACCACTGACCCTACGTCGGGTGAAGCTATAAGAAAGTCTTATTGGATCAAGGATTTGAGAGGATTTTATTTTTTTTTCTCAAAATCTCTTTTTATTATTGAATATCAAATTATTGTTCAAAAAAATGGAACATTTACAGAGTAAAGTCTACGTATGCTAACTACTAAAATGAATTAAATAACGTGTGACCAGAGTATTAATCTAAGCTTAGCTCAAACCATCTTCTCAACATTAATTCCAGTCGATGATCCCTTGTGTAGCAAAGAGAAAAGATACAACTGGGTATCAGCTTATCAATGGTACGAGTGATTGCTGATAGGCTCCAATATTTACCACTTTTAAACCATAGTATAGACCCTATTTGGAGTCTATTATATGTGTATAGGGTGAATTTTGGAGTTTTGTAAGGTCCATGTGTGTTTTGGAACATTATAAAGATTATGAGGCATTTTAGAGCCTAAAGAGGAAAGAATCTCGTAGTTAGTCGAATTCAGCTAAGTTCGAGTCGAGACAGAGCATGAGCGTTGATCGATGATGCACCATGACCATCGATCGACTGTTGACGCATGAAACCAAAATCTGCAGAGTAGTCGAGTTGAATCCAAAGTCACAACAACGTACAAGATTGCCCTTAGACGAGTTTTACCTAGTTTATATGGTGTTTTAATCCATAGAAAAAACCACCGCTTTTACACTTTAAAATCGCTTTTTTCATACTTTTACAGCAAACTATTAGCTTAAGATTTTATGGAGAAGATTAAGACTTCTTCAGAACTTTGTATTGGAACCTAGATTAAGACAATATTTTATGACTATAATAATGTGTTGCTTTAATATGTCTGAAATAAATTCACCTTGTTAGGCTTAGGGTTTATTAATGGTTTTGACAAATTAGCAAAACAATATAATCGTTAAGGTGATTATTAGATCTATCAAAAGAGAATACTTAATGCTTATGTTGCTGATTAGGTACCTTGAATTATGAACTAGGATATTGGTACAATAGTGACACCCTTGATCAATACCTGAATAATCTCTGCTGAGCTTAGAATATTAGATACATACGATAGGTGGTCTAGTGGTTCTAAGTGATTAATGAATCTGATCGATTAATGCCTCACTGAGAAAACCATCGATCGATGCCGTATTGATACCATCAATCGACGGATAATCCGAATCTTCATACGGAGCTTAGTCATAGATAAATATTAATTATATATTTTTACTTGTTGATTCTGTGTTCTAAGATTGAAAACTCATTAACGTTCTATCCATTATAATTCACTACATGAAAACCCTAAACCTAGCTAGTTTCCTTGTTTAATTAAAGCCCGATTATTCCTTATTTGCATTCTAATTAAAACCTATATAAACTACCTAGCATAACTAAATTAAATTCCAAATCTATTGTGTGTCTTTTCTCTCTCTATGGATTTGATCCCTAAGTATTACAGTTGAACATTTTATTTAAGAGAGTAATCAATAACTTTAAGGTAATTTGAACACATATCAATTGCCTATGTCAATGTCCACTTTCACCCATAACGCCTTGAATTTCTTTCTTTCCAGATAATGTAAGTAATTATCCGGAATGTCATTCTTTAGCATTGTATCAATCATACTATGTGATGGCTGCAATATTGTTGATTCATCCCAGTCATGGGTAATAACAACACCGAGCAACTTCTTTGCAATGTTTATCCGGACAGTAAATGAATAAGAGCATGCATAGAATAAATGGTTTCTTTTCTCATCTCCTCGCCGTATAACATGTACTATTGGTCAGCACCCCATGTCCACAGTTTGTCCCATGTAGATAGGCAATTTTGGAAAACCATCCAAACAATATACGATTGACGAGGAACCGCCTGAGTAAACCACACCAGATGTCGCTGGATTCCTTGATGAGTTCGAAGTCATTTATGAAGAGAAATTATTTGTATATACCTCCTTCTCGCTCTTATGCATTACCGTGTCTATAACAGCATGCATGTCGAGAAGAGTTATAGTAGCAATCTTGGCATATAATTAAGGATATCTACGATATCCTCTAACAAAAATTTGCTACTAGACTCACCAGCAGCATCAGCTAGTGTAGAAGAATGCAAAGCACCTAGGTAACGAGTTCCTAGATCACATGCGATATCCAATAGCTTCCCCATACCAAGCCAATCATCAAACCAAAACGATACTGATTTCCCATCTTGACTTCCAACCGCAAAAATTCATATGCCAAAGCACACAACTTTCAACAGCTTGCGCCAAGTCCAACATCCAAAACCACTGTCCTTAGAATCCCAAGACGCACCGTTCTTGAGGATATACTCTCTTGTCCACGCCACCTAGAACAAACTTGTATGAGGAATAACTGCCATATAAGTTTCATAGCAAAAATATATAAGGTATTCTTGAGCCGACGAAGACCCAAACCACCCTCTTCCTTAGGATAACAAACATCTTTGCAATAAACTTTGGCCCTATGAGTATGGTTGGAGATCTTAAAGATCCAGCCTTCTACATCTCAGTTTGCTGATGAAGCTTCACAAATCGTCGAACTGACGTAAAAACTTCCTCCAAACCCATATTTGAACAGAGATGGCCATGCACTGATTTAAAATCCACCCAAAGTAGCATTGGAGAGAGGTCAGGAGGTCTTGATGCAGTTTCTGGAGACCATTCGTTAACAACCAACGGGATGTCTGAAATGTGCCACTAACGACGCTTTGTAACCCTCTTCCTGAGCGACTACTTTTCAATACAAAATGGTACAGTGTCATTGTCAATGAATTGCACATCGATTTTGACTTGGATCCTGGCAACGTCCAGATTCGATTCATGGTACTATGGTAGTATGAATCAATCTTGCATGTGGTGCATCTCCAATGAATTACCCAAAAAGGATCTCCAAAGAGGATCTGAACCCTCGAGAACTTCAAACAGCATCTCCAAAGAAAAAATTCCCTGATCCGCTTCGAGCACTGCTACAAAACTTTATCAGTCCATGGGTTTTTGAGAGCAACAAGAGATCCCATGAACACGATCGAGCAGAAGAGTAGAAAGCAACAAGTTATTCTTGTGGGTGAGCGTGAGACTCACCAGCGGCAGCTATGAAAGACTAGAACCCTAAATCACATATCGCTTATTACTTTTTTTTTTTCTCTTATATTTTTAAACCCCACTAAATCGCCTATAACATATCTTAAATTCCCTTTTTTTTATATATTGCATTTATAAATTCCATATGAAATCCAATATATTCTATAAAACGATAATCATATCGAATTATAGTAATTTAAAAATAAAATATTATTTGAAATAAAAATCTTAAATTTAAAAGATTTTTCAAAGGCTCTAGATTTTTTTCAAAACCCCATAAAAATTATAACAGATACTTTAAGATTTATTCTAGTATATGAATTTTTTGGATTTACTCAAATCTTGAATTCTCTTAGATCATTGAATCAATAAGCCCCTTAAATCAAATACCTTCCATGGTATCAATATCTCTTCTCTGTTTTGAATTGTGTTGTAATAATGTTATTCATAGTAATACTTTTATGACTTCTCTCCTGAAATGTTGCTCTCCTGAAAAAATAATTGACATTGGCCAAGTCGGTTTTGGATAAATTAATTGATTTTAGTGTCAACCAAACAATATATATGATGGTAAAGTTTATTGAATACTAGGAAAAGGTTCTTTTCGTATATTAAGTGCTTAAAATAAATAAAAAATGTAGAAAGTGTCTTTTAATCAATTCAAACTATACCTTGACCCGTCTGACCAGACGAGTATTTATTTTATGTTTTAAGTTTTTGTTTATATTAAATTATGTATTTGTAATATTTAAACATAAATGTAGATGAAAAACTAATCGATTACAGTTATAATAAAAATTAAAATTAAAAGCTTTATAAAATATTTTGATATAAATTTTAAATTTTTTAATTAAAATAATATAGAGGGGGATCATATTTTTTCTATTCCAATTTTTTTTTAATTTTAGTATCCCTTAAAAAAATTTTAAATACATAAAATATGTAAGAGAACTATAATTTGTTAAATAAAAATAATCTTGCGATGTTGTTGTTTATTTCTCGAGCTTAACCGGTGACCGTAGAAATATTTGATTTCACTTAAAAAATTGTACTAATGGTATATATATATATATATATATATACATATATATATATATATATAAACATATATATATATTTGTAAATTATAATATATTAGATAATTGTTAATATAAGATTTTAAAAAATAAAATTTTTATTTATCACTTTGAATAATGATATCTTGGTATTTTGATTGTCTATTATATTACAGTGTATCATATAAATAAATTCAATATTCATAACTAATTGTAATCATATAATGATAACATTATATTAAGGGCAATTCTCAATAATAGCCTCTTTTAAGTTTTTGTCAACAAAATAACACCACAAGGGAAAAATCACAAAAATACATTCATTAAAGGATAAAATGTCTCTCATGCCCTTGTGTTATAATTCATAAAGTAAGTTAAAAAAACAAAAGACATCACCTCCTTCTTCGCGAAACCTTCACCGGAGACGTTCACCGGTGAATCGTCGCCTCCATCGTCTCCGGCGAAGAAGATTGACTCATATCCAATGAAGCAGACAAAGAATCGAAGCCTCTCGAATCGTGTTTCTCCTCTCCTCTCAAATCGTCTTCCTCCTCTCTCGACACAGAGATCTCCACCGGAGTCGTCGCTTCTCCGTTACCAGCTCGCCGTCGCGTCTCACCTCGGCCTTGGGTCTTCTTCATCCTTGTCGACTCAGGCTTGGCTCGTGGTTATAATTGAGTTCGTCTTCACTCTTCAGGTTCGTGGTGGTGATTGAGTTCGTCGTTCACTAGATCAAAAGCTTATTCAATTCATGAAAATGGCAGAATCATGAATCCAATTCGGTATGATTCCTCTTTTTATGGTTTTCTAACTAAAATTTGGGGATGTTTGATTTGTTTTTATTCATCTAATAGATTTAAGTTT
>JABAYD010054788.1:0-14631 GCA_014822095.1 Diplotaxis tenuifolia
AAATCGATCCTCTTTTCACAAATCAATGATTTTTTTCAAAAAAATATGTTTCTCTTTTCTCTTTCTCGATTCTCCTATATAATACATGTTTCTTCGCTTTAACTATATGTCAAGGCAGACTTCGCTAACAGAGTCGTCATCTAAATGTTCGTCATTATGGCCAACGGAAGATGATTCATTAAATTAAAGGTAAGAGCATAGAAAAGAGCGTTCAAACTTTTGTAGACTTATTTATTTATGCTTTGTTTGTTATAAATTGATGTTTATTGTATACTCTGTAAAACATGTTGGAGTGAGAAATCCCATCTTCTGAAATTTATCAAAAGAGAAGGCGACATCAAGAGTTTCAAAATTCGCATCATAGGTTAGATCTCTTACGCTTATTTAGTATTATTAATGATCTGTTTAACGCCGGATCAATAATTTAGTATAAGGAAAACCACAACTGATAAAAAAAATATATATATAGATAAGTCTCTCGAAATTCATAAAACATTGTTTCAAAGTAAAAACACTGAAGGTTGTTATTCAACCCTCTAGCAAACCAGAAATAAATAGTAAAACAGAACTCCCACGCTTCCTTTCATCTAACTCTTCAATTCTCTTCTTTAGAATCAGTTATTAGTGAATGGAATCCTAAAATAAAAATATATAATTTACATTAGAAAATAAAATAAAAATAGAACAATTTCAATGGTTTAATAGGTGGAGTAAGCGTCCTATAAAATTCAATAACAAATATTCAAACTTTGATCTATAACCTAGTTGGAAATTAATAAAACTTACCTTCACCCCACTCAATTCTCTATAGCTTCAAAACATAAATACCAACATTTTCAGTTCTTGAAGACCAATAAGCATAAAGCTTCTGAGCAACACTTCCATAGGTAACACACCTTATTTCAGAATAACTGAAAGAAAATATAAACGGTGTTATGATGTTACAAATAAGAACTATCCTAAACATTAACAATGTAATAAAATAGTACTCACTCAAAATTTATTAGAGAAAACTGAATGTGGGCCTCGCCATCGTAAATATGGTGTTCATGGACCTGAAAGGTTTAAGCTCAGAAATTGTGTTCATGTCGGCCATTGTAAACAAAAGAGAGAAGAGGTGTTAGTTTAGTTATGGGTTTGTGTATTGACCTTTACCTAGACGAAGCCCGTATATACTTATAAGGTATCCGAGCCTTTATGGTTGATATTAACCGTAGAATATATATTATGGTATTGTACATCTATTGATAATCTGTCTATATCTAAGAATATTAATTATAGGCTTTATCTGCAAGTTTTCTTTATACGATGTTTCTCCTAAAATAACCAAACTCATATCTTTCGAAAGATCTTTCTGATATTTTTTAACATGTGGGCTAAAATAACCGAAATTCATATTTTGTGGACTATTAAATTTATTAATTCTTTGGGCTATTAAGTTTATCAGTTTATCAAAAATTAAATGGGCTATACGGACTGTCGGAACACTGCTTTTTAACATGCCATTAACTAAAAAATGTTTATAACAGTATTTCTATGGGCTATTAATTAAGTGTATTTATTGTCATTGACCGAATTAAATGCAGAAGCATTGTGGTAACGACACGTGTCCAACGTTCATTCTCAATGCTTCTCAAATAATATATAGGGGATAGTGATATACCGAGAGATAATAAGGACATTTCTAATTAGTTATTCAATCCTTTCTTTAAAATAAAACAAGTCTAAAATAGAGTTAGTTTTACTTAAATTCTTTCTACGTTGGAGTGGCAAATGGAATCATGAATTAAAAATAATGCATTATTTATTTTAATTTATATTTTAATTGATTAAAAAGTAAAAAAGGAGTAGACTTATAAGAAGTTATTTGAAATTCTATTTTGGAATAGAAAACGGAGTAGGATTGCTGAGGGTTGAAAATTCTTTAAATCGATCTCATTTTCATGTTTCGTACTTCCTAGATATGATGAATGAGGAATGATATGATATTTCATAACTGGAGATAGCCCCTGACAAATCTATAAATAAAGCCATGATGGATATGCTATTATGGGAACATGTGTTTTGTATTGGATGAGAAACGAAGTGATAATCCTCAAATGAATGAAGTTATAACATTAAGGGTGTGATTGTATATACCAATTGGAGTAAATATTTACTTCCAATTCAATTCTTATTACTTTTTTATTCTTTTTTATCAATTAAATAAAATGAGTTTTCCACGAATTTACTCTAAAATAAAAGTATCTAGAATAAATCATTCCTTCACTTTTTAAGCGAGTGGGAAATTTTACTAAATTATTTCTTTTCTCACTACATTTTCCACCGTTTTATTCTGCCATTATCCAATCACATTCCGAATAATTATGATTCGGTTTTGGGTTCTTCATGATTTCTTATACTATTTTACAGAGCATTTGGATCTCAAACCAACAAAAAGTTGGAATAGGATGTATCCTCAATATAAGAGCTAGAAAACGTTTTTGTAAAGGGTTGTTTAATGCTATTGGTTCAACGTCATTATCATCTTTAGAACTGAAGTTATAGGCGCTGAGAAACGTGGAATTTTATAAATTACAAAACTGATATATAAATAAAAGCCTTTCTGTAGAGATTATAATACCCTTGCTATACGCTTAACGAAGCACCAATGACCAATATTCATACGTACACATGAATATGGTGATGGCCAACCACACTCTGTCGGCTTTATACATTGATGATAGTATGAAGTTCACTAATCATTTCATCTTTAGCATGTATGTTAGAAGAAAAGCCGATATATAACATGTTTTTAGTATCTATTAGGCCATTTTGTGTAAAAGAAATAACATGGCCACAAAAGGTCCTCGAACCAGCCTCTCCAACTTAGCTTTCCGCAAAAATCGAATGCCAATTCAGTTTACATTACTAAAAAGTTCTTCGGCAGTATCATGCTACAACTTATTGCCTGACTCGTTTAACTAGTCATGAAATATTTTTTTCTTTTGGCTATATATTTTGTGAAATTTATGTAATAAGTTACTTAGCGAGCTTTGTTAGAGAAATGAAGCCCATCTGCCCATCCATCTAGGATTCGAAGCATGGTTTAAATTGTGTAATGTCTAGTTGTAGCCACAAGTGTCCGAAGTGGATCCCTAGTAACACTAGCAGGCATTGGGGAAGAAATTAAAGAGAAAACTTTGAGGAATGAAGGCGAAGGTTAGTCTCATTTTAACTATATTTGTAATCAAGTGAATATAGAGTAAAATTATTCATTAACTCTGTCTTTGATATTAATCTTTAATTGTAAATTCTTAGTGTTTTTGTTTCAGACTATGCATAGCTCATAATCATATATGCACATATGCATCATATGTTTTTTAATCCAATTTATTTTTATTTTTTTGCAGTGTCTTTAAATCCTATCCAGACCGGTGGTTAAATCGACAAATCTAATGAGTAATTTGGTTTCAAGTTTAAGAAAACTTTAAAAAAAAAATCGACGAAAACCCATCTAAAATCCGTCATCTGGCTACCGGTTGAACCGACGATATATAATCTTTATTATTTTAGAGTATTATAATTATAATATATATATTCATAAATATTCAGATGAATGGAGGAGTATTTTGGATGTGATGCTCTAAATTTGCAAAAGTCAGCTATACAAATTTTAGTCAAAATAAATTTTCATCTGATTGTAAGTGTAATGGATCAATATTAGAGAGGATCCGTGCCAAAAAGAGAAATACACTTGAGCATTAATGATTCGTATACGTGGATTACAACTTAAGTTTGTAAGAAAAGTGAGTAAATAATGTTTTGTCTGTGTATTTAATTTAATTTTGTTGTCGACTATTTATAATATTTATGATGTTTACTTTTGCTTTCTTTTAAATTTAAATTAATTTTTAATTATTCAAGTTATAAATTTAAAATTTAATAATTTTATTTTTATATATTTTTATTATATAAATAATTTTTTATCTTGTTTTTTACATCAACATACAGATTTATATTGACCCTGCGAACCAAGCTGGTAGCTCTGTATCCATGTGAATGACAAAAGACGATTGCTTCCTGGCACTGCGTGCTATACTATCCGTCCGTGAATTTAGCGTTCGTGGTACGTAAATGATTGTTGAGCTGTGAAAACTCCTCTGTAGCATTTTGATATCCTCCATATAATTTGCAAAAGCTGGCAATTCTTCTGATTCCGAAACTATCTTTACCAATTGAGAACAATCTGTTACAAATATGATTTGGTATTGACATAAGTTCCTCATACTTTCCATAGCCCATACAAGAGCTTCCACCTCAGAATGAAGAGGATAAAAGGTTGCTCCTACATTTCTTGGTCCCATTAAACCCACATAACCCTCAAGCGTACTATACCATCCATGTTCATCATAAACCTCTTCATCTTTTCAGGAATCATCTATATAGCACCAACGCCCTGGTATTGAAGGTATCGTCCTAGGTTCCCCCTGTTGTGCTTCTGTCTGAGTCCTAACCGTTTGGGCCTCCATCCAAAGGACTGATTCTGTCTCTGCTCTTTTTAGCGTGTCCATAGGGTTAATATCTAAATTGTCTGAACGTCTTATTATTTTTGTCATTTTCAAAGATACCATAATATCTATACAAATTGGTGATCATCCATTTTAGGTAAAAACTGACAGAAAAGATGATCCAAATTTGCAAATAACGATTCCATTGGGAATCTCTCTGGGTTGGAAGGTATCTTTGATAATGCCCAAACTTGACGTGCATGCGTAGATTCAAAAATACATGATTTACCATTTCTTCTGCAGCTCCACATCTTTTACAACTTATATCTCCATGTAACCCTCTTGCCTGCAGATTTTTCTTCACAGCAATACATTCTGATAGTAATTGCCATAGAAAATGTTTCATTTTAGGGGGACACCGTATTTTCCAGCAATGTGCTTTCAATACATCTACTGTAGGTCCCTGCGTCTCAGGCGCTTTTCCTCTATCCGGGTATATCCTTTCAACTTGGTATCTAGACTTGATTGAATATTTCTCATTCTTGGTAAAATGTTATCCATCCCTATCTTCTAGTTGAAACCTGCTCAATGGGAACTTTCAATCATTTTCACATCCTGAGGATCTACCAGAGCTCGAACAGCCTGCATATTCCAACTTCGCATATCTGTATTAATAAGAGACGCCACCCGAGTTCCGGATATAAGACATGTTATTTTTTATTTGTTGGTCTCGGGCGAGTGGTTGGGAGCCATGGATCATTCCAGACAGAGATGGGGTTGAAGCATTCCGATTGTACCGACCCTTAAAAACCCGAGAAAACAAAGTATTTGGTTTCTCTATTAGACGCCATAACTGCTTGCCAAGCATTACCGTATTGAATCCTTCGAGATCCTTAAACCCCAGACCTCCTTCTTCTTTGTCCAGACACATTTTTTCCCATGATTTACAGTGTATCCCTCTTGTACTACCCCCAGGGCTCCACCAAATTTGAGCGACAACGCTCGTCAGCTTCATTATGGTTACTTTCGGTAACCTATAGCAGGGCATCACATGGTTTGGTAAATCCGTGTCAACAGACTTGATGATCACTTCGTTTCCTCCTTTTGTGAAAAACCTAAACGTCCACCCATTGACTCTTTTGTTTAGCCTTTCCTGCACAAACCCAAACACCTGGACTTTGGATCCGTTCAGACTCTCTGGGAGTCCCAAATATGATCCCATACCCCCTATATTCTGAATTCCAAAAATATCCCTTAACTCTTGTCTATCCTCTTCACTAATCTTATGTCCAAATTGGATTGAAGACTTCTGAAAATTTATCAGTTGACCTGAGACAACCTCATAAGAATATTAAGTACCGTTTGGCATTCCTATGGTTGCGCCCTACAGAAGAAAAGACTATCATCCGCAAATAGAAGATGAGAAATTGCTGGACAAGCTCTGACAATTTTCATCCTTGTTAACCATTTTTTCGTTCGGCCTTCCTAATATTTGTAATTAAAGCCTCTGTGCACATTATGAATAAGTAAGGAGACAGAGGATCTCCATGTCTTAAGCCCCTCTGTGGAATAATAGATACCCGAGGTTGACCATTTTTCAACACCTGGTACTGGACTGATGAGATACATTCCATCATCAGCTTTATCCAATGTGGATCAAAACCCTTTTTTTGAAGTAGGACCTATATGAAATCCCACTCCATCCTATCATATGCTTGGTTCATATTCGTTTTGATCACCATAAACTTTCCTTGACAAGATTTATTAGCTCTTAATCCATGGAACATCTCCTTAGCAATTAGTATGTTGTCCGAAATTAGCCTTCCTGGTACAAACGCCGATTTGTTTCCGTAATTAGCCTTGGCAAAACGCTCTTTAGGCGTTGGCATAAAACTTTTGAGATAATCTTATATCCAACATTACACAGAATGATCGGCCTAAGTTCTATCATCCTTGTCAGTCTCTCCGTTTTAGGAATCATACAGATATGAGTAAACATATATGAGTAATGTTTAACATGGCATCAAGTACTCCTGTAGCTAAAAAAATATTCACCATCTCCACCACATCTTGTTTAATGACATGCCAAGAATGTTGGAAGAACAAAGCTGTCATCCCGTCTGGTCCCGACGCCTTTTCTGGGTGCATCATAAAGAGCGCACGTTTAACCTTCTCCTCCGACGCTGTCCTTATTAGCATTAATTCATCTGACAAGTAATAATGCTAGGCACCTCCTACAAAAATTATCAAATTCCGATGGGGATGTGGTAGTAAACAAAGCCTCGAAAAAGTCCACTGCCACCTTTTCCACTCCATTTTCCCTTGTTATCCAATTTCTGCATCATCATGAAGGCCCATTATTCGATTACGCATTCGCCTTTGTTTATTAAAGCATGATAAAACTTAGTATTAAGATCTTCTGATGAATACCACATATTACGACTTTTCTGCTGCCAATAATCCTCTTCATCTTTATATGCATCCTGTAATTTCCTAGACACCTCTAAAATATCTTCCTGAGATCTATTATTATCCATATGTACTTCCTCCAGTGCTTTCTGAAGTTCGTGAATTTTGTCTTTCCGTATGGTGGATTATTTTTCCTCCATGTTGCAGTCTCATGCCGACAATTACTAATTTTGGTAACCAATCCCACAACCTGACCGTCCTGTTCTTCCGTCTATCCAGTAATAATTGATTCCATCAGACCTTCCTGTCCGATCCATTTTTTGTCAAATCTAAATTGACCTCTCCTCTTAGAAACCTTATCCTCCATGTAAGCAACCACTGGACGATGATCCGAGCCAACCATTCCAAAATATTCTGTATGAGAACACGGAAACATTGTGTGCCACTCTTCATTTGCTAATGCACGGTCTAAACGGCACCTGATTGTCACATCCCCCTTTCCTTTTCCTCGACGTCCTTGCCATGACATTTTATTTCCCGAGAAATAAATTCAAGCAAACCACTATTCCTAATCATATTATTAAAAGGAACAATAGAAGCCAAACTTCTTAACGCACCCCTTTCTTTTTCATGATTTTCAGTAATCTCATTCAAATCACCAATAATATACCAAGGTTCATACCGTGCTAAACCATATCTGGTTAATCTTTCCCAAACTTGTTTCCGTAAACCTTGCACCGGATTCCCATCCACAAAAGTTAAGAAAACCTTTTCCCCGGATGCCACAACTTCCACATCAATCATTCTATTGCTCGAGAAAAGAATATTTATTTGATAGTCATTATTATAGAACAGAGTCAGACCTCCGCTTCTTCCAACCGGATCAACCGTAACCAAACTGTCATAGCCAAAATGTGATTGAAAACTTTGAACAAAATCAACCTCTTGCTTTGTTTCTGATAAAAACAAAAAATCTGGTTTATGTTTGTACCAGATTTCTCGGAGATAACTAACCGTCCACTTAGTTCCCGTCCCCAGCTTATTACTCTTATAAAAAACATCGAAAAACGGCTCCATTTAACCCGTCAAAGAAGGGTATGAAGAAATCCAAAGCTTTATACAATCGCAGAACCATATAATAAATTAAAGAAACATTTTCCAAAAGACCGGGTGCCTCCAAAGCTGACCTGTCTCGTACCCACTCCTTTATTTAAACATAAAACCAAAAATTCACACACCAATAGTAACGAAGATCCAAGTTCCTTCCGTCTCCACTGTTCATGGGCGAACTTAATAAATCCTCCATTCTTCTTATGCATTTTTCCTCCATCAGATAGCCATTAAAATACACTGCAGAATACGATCATCCTCCTTCTCCTCAAAAGAAAATATTTTCCAAAGAAAACACTAGAATCATAAAACATCACATTCCATTCCTCATATATTTATTTCCAATTATCCCTGCCAACAATAAACACAATCTCTCTCCATATCCCTTCCCTACATGAAAATAATAATTATGTCGTTTCATTAATTCTCTTACCAACCAACAACCCGTCATAACTACAGTATTAGTGACAACAAGCTCAACCATATGTACAAGAACACCAACTCTAGCTTGAACAAACGATATAAGTACCTATCCATTATTACCAAACCAAAATATCCTCCTTTCATATGTGTTTGGTTTAATGAGACCAAAGACATGCCTTGTTGCAAAAACAAAAGCTCCTGTGCACAATTGCGTAGACCTAAAAACCAGAATGTTTGACCCACAAGACCAAATAACCAATATCGCTGCACAATACAAACCCATAAACCAGTAAAGCCAGTATTATTCCAACTCAAAAGCTCAAAGAAAACACTGATAAACCCCAGTACAAACCATTGGGTAAAACCCAAAACAAAACAAGATAAAAAACTCAAATACCTTAGTACATGAGAAAAAACGATAAAACCAAAGAGCATCACGAGCTCGCTAAACTCATCCAATGCTTGCGTCTTCATAAAAAAACTTCTATGGCTTTGATGAGGCAGCCTTAGAGTTTGAAGGACCCTTTTCCTCCTTCGGCTTCACTCCATCACCATGGCGGTTTGCCTGCTTAGTAGTCGTGCGTTTACGAGTGCCCATTAGTGCTTGAACCATCCTTGCTTTTGTGGTAGCTCCTGCACCAGAAGGTGCTTTAAACAATTTTTCCTCACACCTTTCCTCGCTTTTCCCTTTCTTCCATAGCCGGTTCCTTATCCTCTAGATTCATCTTCTCTAAGAAAGTATCACTCAAGCCCTCTTCAACCTGGTTCCTGTCCCCATCTACCTCCTCATCTGTAACATTCTGAAAGCTATCTTCCTCACTAGCCACCTCCACACTATCTTCTACACCACTTTGATTCCCATTTAACTCCATTACCTCATCCTCAATCTCATTATTCTCATCACCTACAAGCATTTCATTAACAACATCTAAGCTGTTTTCCTTTATCTCAGACCCCTTATTTACCTTCTTAACATCCGCACGAATCATAGTCGGATCTACCGGCTTTACTGGAGACTTAGGAGCATTTGAACGGTCACTCTTCTGGATTGTTTGTTGAGCCTGGTAATAAGGCTCACCCTCTCCCCGATTCCCTCCTCTTCTCATCTCTCTATAGAATCTGTTCCTCTCCTCAACCATAACCTCTCTTGCACGATCAGGCTGTGAACTCCTTTTACTGTCACGGTGGGATGAGTGTCCGTAGTATTCTCTCTCAGGAAACTTCACCCATTGTGACTCATGCTCCTCATGCATCTTTTCCTTCCCCTTTCCCACATAATTACCATGTTCCTTACCATGATGACCACCCTCTTCATTAATAACCACTTCTTTGTAGCTTCTAGCTCTGTCTTCTTGTCTGCTGAATGATGTCTCTCTGATTTCTCTCTTCTTTTGAGGACTGATTGTGTTCAAATGACAATTTTCTGCATCATGGAGAAGGCTAGAACACAGCCACAGAAACCAAACAACTTTTCATACTTTGAAGTTATTAAAGCCTTTCCTCCTTCATAAAATTCTCCCTCCCGCGAAGTCCACCGTTGTATCAAAGCACAACTCCTTTTCTCCATCAATCACTCTTGGTGATTTATAAGATGTGACAGATATAGTTATATTTTAAAACTAACTAAACTATTGATCCATCACTCTTGGTTTGCCCACGATCGACTCGATGACCCGATAACTCATAAAATAGTCTGATTCAGTATTTGCATCGAGTTTAAAATTATTGTTTTGTGAGAATAACTAATATTTTTATTATTTTTGATCAATGATAATTTTTTTTAATAAACTTAAAAAAATCAATATTTTATCTGAAATAAAAATGTCTATTAATTAATATTTTCGGTGAAATTAAAATTAATATGTTATCTAAAATTAAAATGTCTATGAAAAATTACTTAAACTACCACATTTCTAATACCATTTTTTATATTTATCTTAACTAAATTTATATTTAGTTTTAAAAAGGTAAAAAAAAAATTATATATTTAGAGTTAATTAATATAACTTAGGATTTAGATTTGGGGTATGAGATTTTGGAAGGTAGTGTTTATGATTTTAATAAATAAATACGTAAAGTTTAAAATGATTTTAAAAAAAATAGTTCCAAAAAAAAAGAATTTAGAATTTAAAAATATGTTTTTAAAGAAAAATAATTCGAAAATGAAAATGTGGTTAAGGTAAATATTTAATTAGTGGTAAGAAGTTTAAGCAATTTTTCTTCCTAATTGCCTTTTTGGTTGCGTTGAAAACTAACGCCAAAGAAAAATAAAAACAATTTGTTGCGTCTTTTCTTTTTTTTATTTTTATAACGGCTGTTGCGTCTTTTCTTTCTAAACTGGAAATACAACTCTAGTGATGCAAGTTTTCCTTTTTCTTTAGAATCGTCTTTCCTTTTCTTTGTATGCTTTCAGTCTTCTATAAATATTCATCTTTTAGGTAAATGAAACTCCACAAATCATCCAGTCATCTCTGTGTCTCGCTTCCTTGGTGAAAGAGTTAGGGTTTCAATTTGTTCGTTATATCTTCACTGATTGGAGCGATGAGAAAGTGTGTTTCTAAAGATGGCAAAGGTGATCAGAACGGCGAGATGTTGACTTCTCGTCGTGGTGGTGGTAAGAGAAAGAGTGGCACGAACCAGGAATGTCAGAAGAACGATAACGTGGAGAAGAAGAAACCCAGAGAGACAGAGTACTTGTTGGAGAAACGTAACCTAGAAGATTTGTGGAAAGCTGCGTTTCCGGTGGGAACTGATGCACTCAACGGACTCAACTGGGACTTCAAACACCTAGAAGAAGCCTTGGAGGAAGGAGGGTTTCTCCACGGGAAGAAAGTTTATGTTTTAGGGTTTGCAGAACCTCAACACTTTCTTCACAATGATCGACACCACTTTGTCAATGTCCCAACGGTTGTTGTCATCGACTCAGCCACCGAGCCTTCTAAAGAGCTAGCATTCACATCGATGAAGGAGAAGAGAACAGGATGGGTTCCTTACATTCCATTAAAAGAAAGAGACAGACAAGTTGAGAAGACAAGCTCTCGGATCTTTACTTTGTTCTGTAACCAGAGAAGATCTACTCTAAGAAACAAGAAGGAAGAACATGTTGAGAACCTTGACTACTGTCTTCCTTATATCTCTGACTCGGAGGAAGATGATATTGAAGAGTGTAGTACTGAGGTATACATAATGTTCCCCTCTGACCCGCCGGTTACTTGTTTGTTTGACTGGGAGTTTGATGATCTTGAGGAGCTTGCTGATGCAATGATCAAATTTAAGGGCTCGTCTCCGGAAGTTAAAGACGAGTTCAAAGAGCTTGTGGAAGAGCGTGTTCGATCAGGAAAGAAAGCTCACCAAGCGGCAAGAGATAGGAAAGCGATTGAAAGAATGAACAGAGTCACTACTAGGCATGCCTCTCAAAACACGAAGCTGTACAAATTCTACCCTCAGAACTCACAAGACTTGGCTAAAAACATGATGAAGTCTCCGTTTATTAACAGATCCTATGGGAATGCTCATCAAGTCCTCTGACATTGAATCTTCAGGACCAAGATTAGGCTTTAGGACTTTGAGTGCAGTGCAAGCCATGTTTGAACTAGTTTGTATTCTTTTAAATAAATGATTTTTGTATTCGTAAGATCTTAGATGAGTTTTAACTATATGAAGAAACCGAACAATGTTTGGAGTGCAAGACAAGCACAAATCATTACATATCTATATGTAAAACCAAGACAAGAATTATTGCTGTGAAAAAAAGCACAAAAGTCTCCAAATTCAAAGTAAAATAATAAATTATAAAAAAAAGCAGAACCAGATTGTTCTTAGTGGTACCGTAATGTTCATAAGGCTCTAAGCAATAGATACTTTGAGCTTCTTGGTGATGGCTGCAATGTACTTGCCTTGGTGGAAAGCTTGCTCTAGCTCAAGCTGTGTTGGCTGCCTAGAACCATCTCCTGCGAATGTTCCAGCTCCATAAGGGCTCCCTCCTTTAACTTTCTCCATCTCGAACATTCCAGCTCCAAATGTGTAACCGATTGGGACGAATAGTATCCCGTGGTGAACCAGCTGAGTTATCGCCGTCAATCTATATTCATTACCAATCAAAAAACATTGTTAGGAATTAGGCAAGAGAAAATTAAAGATGTGAAGTGTGTGGTTTGTTTTTGAGGAGAGAGCTTACGCGGTGGTTTCTTGGCCACCACCTTGAGAGCCAGTGCTGTAGAAGATACCAGCTGGTTTACCGGCTAGAGCCTGAGTCCTCCAGAGTCCACCGGTAGCGTCCAAGAAGGCTTTGAACTGAGCAGACATCATACCGAACCTTGTCGGGAAACCAAAGACGAATCCATCAGCTTCGGTTAGGTCGTTTGGTGTGATGATTGGTGATCCACTCTTTGGTGGTGCGCTCATCTTGAGGAGTGCTTCTTCTGGAAGCGTCTCTGGTACCTGTTGAACAAGAATTCCTTTATCATATCTTCTACATACACAACGTAGATCCAAGTGTGATGTAGCCACTTATATGATCCGTTGAACATATGTTTCTCATTAGAACAAAAACTGAGTATGGAGGAAGAAAGTAGGCCATGAAGAGAGTTACAGAACAAACCAAACCTGCCATAGTTTGGCTTCAACACCTTCAACAGAAGCAGCTCCTTTTCTTATCTCTTCAGCCAGTTTCTCAACGTGACCGTACATAGAGTAGTACCTGCACAAATATCAAAGACACTTTTAAAAGTCAAATTGAGATCAAACTCCATCAAGTAATTTACAAATAGCTACTAGCTTATATCAAATTAAAAATGAGAAAAACTGAACAGGAAAAGCAAGTGGCAGTAAATTATGACAAAACTCTCATAGGTGAAAACATCAGTTATTCCTTCGATCTTAAACATTGAAAAAAATGAAACCAAGTCGTTAGATCCAGCAAGAGACTAAGAGTGGCCACGATAGAAGAAAAGAAGCGAAGAAATTTACATAC
This sequence comes from Diplotaxis tenuifolia, assembly GCA_014822095.1. Classification (NCBI taxonomy): domain Eukaryota; kingdom Viridiplantae; phylum Streptophyta; class Magnoliopsida; order Brassicales; family Brassicaceae; genus Diplotaxis; species Diplotaxis tenuifolia. The sequence continues at coordinate 13,405 of JABAYD010054788.1, forward strand.
ACGATATACACTTTGGTCGCCATTGAAATTGTTTCTTAGTTTCTTGGAGGATCTCTGAAGCTTAATTTTCTGAAGTTGTTTCTCGTACAAAAGTCTGCTGTGGATGATGATATATGAATGGCTCAACGATCCGAAAATGCAGCAAGCGTATTTATAGTGGTCCAACAGCATCTGTTTTCTTTTCTTTTTTTATCCTTTTTACAATCTTGTATTTTTTTTTTCAGAGAAACACTTTAGTTCCATCAACTTCAACACCCTCAGTCTTTGGTCAAACTGAAATCTCACCCCATAGGTTTTATGTACATTTAGCGACCCCTTGCCTACAAAAAAAAAAAAATTAGCCACACCCTTCATGTATTTTTAAACAGATCGATGAAAAATAAATCTCTTGGTTCATTGTGAGTTGAAAAACGAGATTTGCAAAGAAAACATTTGATGTACTATGAAGTAATGAAATTAACATAAGTCATAATGAAATTTGTATAAGCTTAGAGTTTGTAAAAATCACTATTTTCATATGCGTATTTTTGGTAAAAACTATTGGAAACCTAAAAATTACCATGCCATTTATTTCATAATTATGATTGATTATAGCTAGCAACTAGAGAAAATAAAACTACTGGGGCAATTTTGAGTTTCACGAATTTTATGGGGGGGTATACGTGTCCAATTCAGAACGCCATCACCTGGTTTGAGGACGAAAAACCTTGGTTCATTAAATAACGTAATAATGATGATCTGGGGCCGTCAGGCTCATCATCATGTTCGGTTTCCCTCAAAACTGTAATTATTTAAACACAAGAAAGAAGCTTTCTGCTTACTTGTTTTCTCTAGAAGATGACTTTTCTAAATAAGAAATCATAGTGTTTATCTGTTCAAGCTTTATATGATTAAATTATGAATCAGTCTTACACAAAATGGTAGCTTGGCTAAAATTATTATAGAGTTTGCAAAATCAATTCTTCATGGAATTGCTCTCCGTGAATGTGTAGTGATACTAAGTAGTATATCCCCATTTGTGAAACATTACAACTTTTTTTTTTAGCCATGTGCATCACCACAATGAGTTTTAGAATTCTTAGGGAAAATAAGTTGGTCCATCAAATATATAGTAAGCTTTTTATTAAACTAACCATAAATTCATCATTAATGTTCTTCTTTCTTTCCTTAAATAAATATTACGGAATTTCCTAATATGGCTAAAATATATATGATAATTAATGATTT
>JABAYD010054801.1:0-15372 GCA_014822095.1 Diplotaxis tenuifolia
CATCCATCAGGTCGTTCTCATCAAAAGTACCATCATCCAGCGCCCAATCCTCGTCCTCCAGTATCTAAATCTTTTATCTAAAAAAACTATCTTTAACTATCGAAAAGCAGAAAACAAAATCCCAAAAACACTAGCTGTTTACCCACCCCTCTAATCCTCCAGTAAATAATAATAATATCATGACAACTATAACTTTGCCAGCAAGTGCATGGACAAACACAATGCTTAATTATCTAACAATTATTTAATTATTATCTAAAAATAGAAAACAAAATCGAAAAAGAGCTTAAAGTACCCATATGCCACTATAATCCTCGTGGATTTAGTCTTCACTCGTTATCCATTAATCCAAAAATAGGTTAAGAACAGGCAAATGAATATCCTTTTTCTTGTTCAAACAAAATCTTTTTTCTGGTCAAGAAATAGGTGTAAAGTGTATCGTTTTCCTCATCACACTTATATAATAACAAACCTTCACGAGTTTAATTCCAACATCTAAAAAAAAAGGAGATTTCTCCATCTCAACCTCTCCCTTTAAATTCGTTCACGGCAACGTTCTTATCTACTCACAAGAAAGCAATAAAAGGCTCTCTTGATTTGTTCAAAAGTATCGATTTTGCCAAGTGGGTTTACGTTTAGAACAATGGGATCCTCTGCGGAGCAGTGCATTTTGGTGACTGGTGGTGCTGGGTTCATCGGGACGCATACTGTTGTTCAGCTTTTGAATCAGGGCTTCAAGGTTTCCATCATCGACAATCTTGATAACTCTGTTTATGAAGCTGTTCATAGGGTTCGTGAGCTTGTTGGTCCTGATCTCTCCACCAAGCTTGAATTCAATCTGGTCAGTACCCATTAAAAAAAGCTTGAAATCTTATGTAACTTTTTTGGCTCTTTTAGAAACTGATCAGAATCTGCATTTTTCTGTTTGCTTGATCTCCAAGAAAAGTTGAAGATTTTACTCTGTTATCCATAAATGCTTAGTTTATTAAACCATAGGTGTCTTGATTCATTGCAGGGTGATTTGAGAAACAAAGGGGATATTGAGAAACTCTTTTCCAACCAGAGGTATCGTTGAGACACTCAAATTTATGAATATTTTTTTTATTAATCAAGTGAAATGATATTATGATTCTTCTCTTTTTGGGATAACAGATTTGATGCTGTGATTCACTTCGCTGGTCTGAAAGCTGTGGGTGAAAGTGTTGGAAACCCTCGTCGTTACTTTGACAACAACTTAGTTGGAACTATTAATCTCTATGAGACAATGGCAAAGTACAACTGCAAAACGGTTGGATACAAAAACTTTCATCTTTTAGTTAAATGGTGAGAATGATTCACATTGATAAGCTTACAAATTGTTTGTGATATGCAGATGGTGTTTTCTTCGTCTGCAACAGTTTATGGCCAGCCAGAAGTAGTCCCTTGTGTGGAAGACTTTGAGTTACAAGCTATGAATCCTTACGGTCGCACCAAGGTATTGTTTTGAGTCCATTTATCATTTGTGACTTAGGTTTTTATAAAGTCATATGTCATTTTTATTTGTGCAGTTGTATCTTGAAGAGATAGCTAGAGACATACACGCGGCAGAACCAGACTGGAGGATAATTCTTTTGAGGTACTTTAATCCTGTTGGAGCTCACGAGAGTGGAAGGATAGGAGAAGATCCAAAGGGCATACCAAACAATCTCATGCCTTATATCCAGCAAGTTGCGGTTGGGAGATTACCTGAACTCAATGTGTTTGGACATGACTATCCTACAAAGGATGGTAGCGCGGTAAAACATCTATAATTACTGTTTCTCTGTTTTGGATTCTCTGATGATAGTTTTGATAAACTAACATACATTACTTTCAGGTCAGAGACTACATCCATGTAATGGATTTAGCAGATGGACATTTGGCTGCATTGGACAAGCTACTTAATGATCCAAAGATTGGTAAATTTTCTATAAAAACATTTAAGCTGTTTAAAGGGTTTGGTTTTGATGGATTAGGGTTTTGAGAATGTTTCATCTTAATCTTTAGGTTGTACTGCTTATAATCTTGGGACTGGTCAGGGAACTTCTGTATTGGAAATGGTTTCTGCTTTTGAAAAAGCTTCTGGCAAGGTGAAAATTTAAAATCCTTTCTTATTTCCCTGAAGATATATGCTGGAAAAAATGCTTAAAAATGATTTGTTTTTGCAGAAAATCCCAATGAAGCTATGTCCAAGAAGAGCTGGAGATGCAACAGCTGTTTATGCTTCAACTGAGAGAGCTGAGAAAGAACTCAACTGGAAGTAAGTTACTGGTTTTATCATTTTCGGCATATAAATCATATAAAGAACGAAGTATACTTGCTGTGTATATAAGGGACTGATTCCTTGTGAATTTTGTTTTGTTTATTAGGGCAAAATATGGAGTGGATGAGATGTGCAGAGATCAATGGAACTGGGCAAGTAAGAATCCGTGGGGTTTCCAGGAAAAGCCTTGAGCTTCTTCATTTTCTCTTTTAAGTTTTTTTTCTTTCACCACTCAACATAAAGAAAAAGAATAATAATTGTATCGTACCAGTCTTCTTCCAGTTAATAAGAATTTTACTTTAAAACTGTAACGATATCAAGTTATCAACTAATCATTACAGAATATTTGTTTAAAGCAGAGAAACATTGTTGCGCAAGTAAGAACCAAAAGATGTTTAACATTATTCAACAAGAATACACTAAACTGTGTATTACATATCACAACAGGCATACATAAAACTACAACTTGATCAATTGTTGAACCTTTTTTCTTTTCTTTTTTCATGGGTTCCTCGCTGCTAATGATACATGAGTCCGCATATTTGCAAGTTTGTTTCTTCTTCTTCTGTACTAGACTTCCTCGCCATCTTCATAGTTACTATCCTTGAGGATGTTGTATTTACAGAGAGGACAAGTAGCGTTTATGTAAAGCCACTTGTCCACACAGCTACAATGAAAATGGTGTCCACAAGGCAGTTCTCTTAGCTCTGTTTCGTTTTCATAAGCCGAAAGACAAATGCAGCATTCCTGTAGATTCACAGAGGCAAAATCCGATTTTCATTTGCCACAACACATCATAACATGTAGAAAGATTAAGTGATCTTTGGTGTTACTTACTGCATCCTCATGAGGAAGGGTATGTTCGAGGGGTGAATCTGTATCACATTCAGTCATCACTCCTCCTGAATCTCCTTTTGCTTGTTCTTCATCAACAGTATGTTTCTCAGACTCACCAACCTTTCGGAATTTGAACTTAGTAAGTTGGGCAATGTCTTCTTTAGAAGCACCTTCCTGCATTTTCAACTGATATTTTGTCACAAAAGAATGCAATTTTTTCTTGGAGTTACAAATGAGAAGTTACCTGTTCAGCCACTGCATATAGAACGGCAATGATGCAAGGCAAGCAGCAGCAAACAGCAATGCCGACCAGACAAGCCAATGCAACGCAAAAAACCACAAAGAACACATCGAAACCAAGAAAGACTATACACAACCTACAACAACAACGCAACCAATTCAAGACCCTGAAGAAACAAACAATCCGAGACATATAATAAGAGAAGGAAACAAACTAACTAACCAGTAAAGCTGAGGGGATCTTTGAGCTAACTCTTGGCCACCAGAAGATACCCAGTAGAATCCAATGATCCACCATATAAACGAAAACATTGTATTTGCAGATTCTAGATGCTTCGTAAAACTGCTTTGGACATGGTTACACAGAAACACTACTTTAGCCAAAATCTCACATCACAGTAATGTTCAAGAAATCGCTAGGCGGTAACTAGTTGCTTTGTAGAGGACTAAGCACTAGGCAGGGCGTTGCCGCCTAGGCATTAACAAATTATTTATATATTACATTGTTAATAAAATATTTTAACTTTTGGGGTTAATTATAAAATTATTTAGATAAATTATCAAAATAAGATATACAAACACACAAGAAATTAGACACACTTGTAGATTTGTACTAGCATTAGTGTCTATTTAACAGATTTAGGCTAATTTAAATCGATTTGAAACATTTTAAACTGAATTAGTATGATCTAAACCAATGTGCATAGAATGATCTTTAGAATCTTGCATTACACTAATCACAATATAAAGAAGATACCTTTTGCGTTCAGTCTCTAATAGTCCTAACTCCAACAAGTATTGATCCTCCATAGAAGGATTCCTATTACTTCTCCTCCGCGTACTCCTCCTACGATACTCGACACAAACACAAACCATATGCATCACACATTGCAACCCATACCCAACAATCCAAACCCTAAGCGGCGTATTCGGCTTCTCCGCGCTGCTAAGCACAAGAACAGCTGTCGCCACGGCGACGAAAGCTAGGTTCCAGACGAAATCGAGAAACACCACGGGCTTAGAGTATGCCCAATCGCTTTGTCTCTCCTCGAGCTGCTCCGCCGCTGATTCACGAACAAGCATCGACGGCTCTCTGATCATCGTCATCCTCCTCCCGCTGCTTGCATGTCGTAGTAACCTCGCCGCTTCTCTCAGCCCTTGTCTCCTCACCGACCTCCTTCCGCCTCCTCCTCCGGTTAAAAGCAGAGGTCTCGCATCGTTCTCCGTAGTCTCTATTGGCATTTTTGTTTTTTGTTTTTCAGAGAATTGATGTCGATTCGTTGAAATTGGTGTGGGATTACGTTAAAAAAAATGGAGAATTTACAATCTCAGAGACAAAACCGGAGTATCTAGGGTTTCGATTCGGACATAGAGGAAGAGAGAAAGAAGATGAAACGCAAAAAATGGGAAACACGTGATTTATTTCTGAATTGAAATTATTAAAAAAAAAACAATTTAATGTTTTCAGGTCTCCTACCAAAACAACGGTCAAACAAAAATGATGGGGAATGTATGTAAATATGGATTCTTTAAAAATGGGTGTATAAACAATTTCAATAGTTTAGTATATTATTCGGTTACTACGAGCGTTTAATGAGAAATGACAAAACAAACGGTGTCGTATCGACTTATTTTTTGGGGACATTTCTGATCATTACTATAACATGGTCCAGAATTCGTACTCGTCTCACAGTGTAGGCCCTTTAATGCAAATTTATCTATCGGCCCCCTAAAAGGTAAAGAGAACCCTTGGGAGCAATTTTCCCTCCAAACCAGAAAATCCCTAAAATCTCATCGGTTCGGAGATTCTCTCTCTCTCCTCGGAATAACAATGGCGTCTTCGTCGTCAAACTCTTCCGTCGGCGGTTACGAGATCCCGTGGGTGGAGAAGTACAGGCCGAGCAAGGTGGTGGATATCGTGGGAAACGAAGATGCGGTCTCGAGGCTTCAAGTCATCGCTCGCGACGGCAACATGCCCAATCTTATCCTCGCCGTAAGATTTACTCTTCCTTATCTTTCAATTTTAGTCCTTGGGGGAATTGGGTTTGTCTCTTTATGTAGATTCTTAGAGTAAAGCTTGTCACTTTAGGGTTTTAAAGGCCTGACCCTGTTCATTTGATAGATAAAGCTTGCATTTTTTAGTGTACAATGGACTCTAAGTAAGGACTTTGTTTAAGTAGAAACAGTGATATGTGGTGTTTTGTTTGTTTGATTATCCACAGGGTCCTCCTGGAACGGGTAAAACCACTAGCATTTTGGCTCTTGCTCACGAGCTACTCGGCCCGAACTATAGAGAAGCTGTTCTTGAGCTTAATGCATCTGATGATAGGTATGTTTCTCTGTGTGATTTACCCATCTTTTTAGCAATTTTGATTTGATGTTCCGAGCTGTAATTTGCTTCATTTCGTTGTTCTTTTTTGTTGTTGTTGTTGTTGTTATGGTGTGTAGGGGTATCGATGTTGTTAGGAACAAGATTAAGATGTTTGCTCAGAAGAAAGTCACACTTCCTCCTGGGCGTCATAAGGTTGTCATTCTTGACGAAGCTGACAGGTTCGTCTGGCTTTTCTTTTTCTCTTCTCTGCGTTTTACACACGGTTGTACTTGTACTAGTCAATTTTTAACTGGTTCTTTTTTGGGTTTTTGAAAATCAGCATGACATCTGGAGCACAACAAGCCTTGAGGAGAACTATTGAGATCTACTCAAACTCTACCCGGTTTGCACTTGCTTGCAACACCTCAGGCAAGATTATTGAACCCATTCAGAGTAGATGCGCCCTTGTTCGTTTCTCTAGGTTGTCTGATCAGGAGATACTTGGCCGTCTCATGGTCGTGGTTCAAGCTGAGAATGTATGGATTTTTCTTTCTTTCCGTCTACAAGTTTACATTTACATCCCCGGTTTTGCATTTGCGAAGTAATATGATTGTGTTCTCAAGGTTCCTTATGTACCTGAAGGCCTTGAGGCGATAATCTTCACAGCTGATGGTGACATGAGGCAAGCTCTGAACAATTTGCAAGCCACATTCAGCGGGTTTCGCTTTGTCAACCAAGAAAACGTCTTCAAGGTTCGATTCAAAACTTAGCTGATCATAAATTATAGATCTCTCTCACCACTTATTTCCTCCTCTCTTTTTGTTTTCAGGTCTGTGACCAGCCTCACCCGCTTCATGTCAAGAACATGGTTCGCAATGTGTTGGAAAGTAAGTTTGACGATGCTTGTCACGGCATGAAGCAGCTCTACGATCTAGGCTACTCCCCAACCGACATTATCACAACGCTTTTCCGTATTATAAAGAATTATGATATGGCTGAGTATCTCAAACTTGAGTTCATGAAGGTACTTTACAATCTGATTTCTTCTTCTTCTTCTTCTTCTTCACATGTCAAAAACATCATCACACTCGTCTACTAACATGTGTTGTTTTATGTTCTTCAGGAAACTGGATTTGCGCATATGAGAATCTGTGATGGAGTTGGATCATATCTCCAGCTATGTGGTCTTCTCGCTAAGTTGGCCGCTGTTCGTGAAACAGCTAAAGCAGCTTAGGCCAGATATGTACCACTTGTCACTAGTAATGAATCAGTGGCTTGTTTGTATGTTTAAACCGAGTTGGTTAACTTTCGTGTTTAACAGTTTGGATTTTTGGATAGATTTTCCCGTGCAAAGGTTATCATTAACCTTTCCTCCACCCCCCCCCCCCCTTTTGAGATATTGCACTGCAATTTGTCTTTTACGCATGTGAGCCAATTATATATGATCACAAAAATTGTATCCCAATTTTTTCTTTAAACAAAAATACACTTTTGGTTGAATTAGTAAAAAAAGGATTTTGATTAAATATTGTAAAAAAGTATCTAAACCATATGAATTGGGTTTATATTTTTAAAATTCATAAGCCCCTAATTTTTTTCCGTGATACCAATTTACTAGAATGGAGACTACGCAAAACAAGGAACAGTTCCTATGGAGCTGATAGATGATGAAAGTGATGGAGTTAAATGTCGAGTCACATCGGGTTCAAGTTTATCGAACTATAAATTTGCAAAAAATCGAAACAGAATAAGTATTGTGCCTCTGGTAAAGTATTGCGTCCACGACAATGTTGAAAGTGAAGAAGTGGGGTTTGCTCTAAACTATACGTTTTACTAACCATAAATACAAAGATGTTGGTGTTTATCAGGAAGCAAAAGAAAAGTCAACTGCGTGGGCTTTATCGAATTGACCAAGACTTGATGTAAAATACATACATATACATACATATATATATATATATATAAAAATATTTATATATGTGTGTGTGTTTAAACAACAGAGAAAAATATCATCAGAATTAATTAGTTATTAAAGATAAAGCCAATAACATATGGTGTTGAATCAGCCATATATAAGGCCAGATTGGTTGTTAGAGTTAGGTATTGACACATAAAGAAGGAATTGACTCTTATTAGTTCTTTTCACCTGTTGTCACGGTGAAGTACTTGAGCGCTGTCAGGAGAATGCTCAGTATATAGTTTTAGACACATAAACAACGGTATATTAAGGTCATCATAGTTGAAGTATATGAGGAAAGAAATTAAAGGAAATGATCCTAATGGTTTAACATTTACATATTTTCACTGTGGTTGGAAATGATGTGAGTTAGAAGTCAGGACTTGAACAAATGGTTGCTTTGTCAACTACCTCGGGGTTTTGTAGCATTTTGGCATATACAATGAAGGAAGATTTGTGGTTTAAAAGAAGTTTATTAAGAGACTTTGGGTCTAAGAGATTTTGAGACATTATGTTTAGTATTCACCACATGGAAACGCTATTTAATTAATTAGAAAAAAAAACACACCAGAGAATTAAACATGAGAGACTGAGGCTGCATAAATTTATTTATACCATTTCAACTAACAATGTTTCAATGGTTTTAAGCACAACATTCGAAATAAGTACTTATTTGTATGGGTTGACATGCCCACAACATCAATACCCAGTCCTCACCCCTTATCCCCCCACATGTACGAGTATTTCTTGTTAAACTTATGAATCTATTTGTGGAGTTCGATAACAGAATACGAATATGCAAGACCAATGATTTCACAACGACGAAACCCTGAAGCACAGGCCAGAGCTTCGATCTCGCAAAAATACCTCTCCTGCCCACCCTATAAAAACGTTAGCATCACCATGTCCTTAGCGAACGCATTGTTCGAATACAAGTCCTCGATCATCGGTTGCGTAGGCTTCATCACGTCGACTATTATCACTTTTCCTGTTTCAGGGAGACTTCTCCAACAGTTTTTCAGTATCTTTACACAGTCTTCGTCATTCCAACAATGCAGTATCCACTGTCACATCGATTTCAAATTTCTTGTTGTTAATATATGGTTGACCACTGACTTAAATATTTGGTAAAGTTTAAAAAAAATCCGTTAAAATGCTAACATATTATATGAATCTTACTTTCAAGAACATAGCATCTCCTTTTGGAATTTCAGTAAACATGTCGCCTGCAACATTCTCCACTCCTGCATAACCAGATTTTAGAATAGAGGAAAACAAATATGATTTTTTAAGATCTATGAAAAAAGCTAGAACTTTAAAACAAATTTAATTTATTAATTTGATCATTTATGTGGTATACCTGGATAAAGAGGCGCTTGGGCTATAACACATGCTATATCGAGATTAATTCCCTTAATATGAGGATACCTACAAATCACTAGATTTATAGCAGTTCCAATTCCTCCTCCCACATCCACCAAAGTGTTTACATCTTCGAATCCTCGGTAAACTTCTAAAACCTTATTCATGGTCAACGTGCAAGCGTCTGAGATCGCCCCGATAAACTTCTCACCGAATTGTTTGTTCGAACAAATGTATTCGAAAAAACTCATGCCATGTGCACATGTGAATGCATCCTTTCCTTCTAATATCACATCTTTGAGATGCTTCCTATAAAAACAGAAAAAAATATTAATAGTTGACTGTGCGTTATTTATAGAATATTGTGTTGTTAAACTAGTTTACATATTATAATATGGTTCGGGTTAGTTTTTCTTATTAATATAACTTTTGTTGCAAACCTGTTAAAATGATCAGTTATTGCCCTTATTAATATGAATAATGAAGTACCATGTCTTGAAATAAATTTCGCTTAGGTTTAGCAAGAAGAGAGGCGCAAGAGAACCCGAGCACTCTCCACGTGTCGAGAAAAATTTGCAAATCGGTGCCGCTGCGTATACCCTCTTGGTATTTCCGGTTTCTTCTGTTTCAACCATACAGAATTTCAAGATGGAGTGACTGGCTAGAAAAATTAGCATCCGGTCCAACAAAACCGGTGCCTCAGGATTGGTGGGTTTGGTCGGGAGACGAAGTGCAATCTCATAAGACGAGAGCCACACGCCTTCTTCTACGGCTGTTAACGTTTCGATGACGCCAAGCTCCAAGGCTGCTTTGAGAACCATGGGTAAGGCCATTATGGTCACGAGGTTATCTGCTTGTAAGCTCGCCGCTTCTTCGTCACATTGTTTTTCTTTTATGAGACTCGGCTTAGGGGAAGTGGTTAAGGGATCTTGAATTTGGTTTGCCATTTTTTGTTTTTAGTTTGAATGTTGAGAATGTTGGTTTATTTTAGTTTCATTTTATAGGGAGAAGAAACGCAAAACCCCAAAATATTTAATTTTCATGGTAGTTGACTGATGGATAATACATGTGTCTACTGACTAGTCAAATTAAAATTGTGTCTAGCTAGATCTTGTTCACATTGATTACATTTGTCGCGTGTAAACATAAACCAGATATTTATGGATGTAAATATATATATCAAAGATATATTAAAATTTCTCAAAATATACTAAAGATGTAAATATATGATTCACTGATGATATATTAAAATTCCTCAAAAAATACTCTAAAGATGATTCACTGAGATTAATAAAAGAGAAATTACCTAGACTAACTCTAAATCATCTGCAAACTACTACACTAACTCATATGTAATTTTAATTAGTAGAGTACAAAGAGCCATAACCGAAATTACAAAATTTCCACATAAATAAATAAAAAAAAGAACCTAAATATATGATAATTAGAACAATAACGACAACAAAAAATACTCTCTTGGTTTTGTCTTCTCTCTCACGACGATCTCTCCCGAGAGAGGTGAAGAATTTCCGATCAAGATCCGCTGTCTGTCTGAGCCGCTGTCGATATCTCCTCCGTCTCAGCCGCCGTCAATATTTCCTTCGTCACCGCCACCGTCAACACCATCTCCCTCTTCAAGAGATCGTCAAAGAATCTCCCATCAAAAGCCGCCGTCTTCCTTATCCCACTCCGATAACAACTCCTCCATCTCAGCCACCGTCGATATCTCCTCCGTCACAGCCGTCGTCGACACCTTCTCCACAAGTCTCCATCGTCGAATCCTAAATCTCAGTTTCATCCATAAGTGCTAAATCAATCCAATTCCCAGTAGTTATTACACGTTTTTAACATATACTGTTGGATTGAGATGTTTAATTTCGAAAACCCTAATTTTTTTATGTAATCCAAATTTTCGCTTTCACTTTCCACTTTCCACACTGTTTCATTAGCGTTAACTGATTACTTTTGAGTTTTGTCTGTTGAAAATAAAACTCAATGAAATTTATATGAAAGTATAAAAAAAGAATGAAGTTTCACGTGTTCAAAAATTGTTAGTGATTTGTAAGTTAAAAAAATATTAAATTTGTAATGCAAAGTTGATAATTTTTTTTCTCTGTAAATTTCTAGTTTAGTGTCTATTATTCCATATATATTAAACCAAAGAAAATAACGGAAACAAGTCTTGCATAAGAAATTTTTTGTTGTGTAGAGAAGAAAGTAACTTGTCAAATGCTTTCTTTCCAGGTATGGAATCTTCTTCAGGAATGAGAAAGTATCCTCATCGTCTGTTTGAGGTTGGAAAAACCCCACTTTAGAATAGGAGCATGAACCATAGTTGTCATCTTTCCAACATTCAAAACGTTAGAGAAGAACTTGGGGAAGATGTCTGGTCTGAGTTGAGGGAATCAGCTATTGGAGTTATTGTGAAGCTAAAAGAGGTGAAGTATATTTGGTCTGCGAAACTTGTTCACCATTTCCTTGTCAATCAGTTGGCAATCGAGAGCATTCATGAGCTTTGGTTTTTGATTGATTGTATGCCATTGCGTTTCTCTTTGTATGAGTTTGGAGAGATTACAGGTCTTAATTGTGATCCTTTCGACAAGGATGACGTTTGGGATGTGGATCATCGAGAGTTTTGGCGGGAGGTGAACATTCCGACTTTAAATGGACCTACATTGCAAGAGTTACAAGACATATTTCCGGTCGCCAGAAACTGGCCTCGACAGAAGCGAGTGATTGTTGGTTTGTTGTGTATGCTATCCATTGGTATATTTGACATTTCAAGCAACAACAGAATTTCCTTGCATTGTGCTAAAAGGGTGATGGACATTGTAGCTTTCCAGTGATATCCATGGGGTCGCGTTGGATTTAGCAGCCTTGTTGACTCCATCAAAGTACTCGGATATGATGGAAAGCAGAGTTATACACTTCACGGCTGTATTCAAGTGCTCCAAATATGGATTTATGAGTCTGTCCATGGCTTAAGAGAAATACATGGGAATCGAATAGAGGGATCTGATGTTCTTCTTTTGTCATGGGGCGGATCTCGTGTGCGTGTTAACTTCCCAGACTTTTGTGCCCAAGAAAAAAGAAAGTATCAGGAGGTATGAACATATGAACTATTTCTTACATTTAAATTTTGTGTGTTGTTGTTTGTCTTACTAATCTTGTATATTACTTTGCAGGTTTGTGTGAGGCATATGATTATGAAGCCAGTGGAGGATATATATCCGAAGTGGGACAATGCTAACATCTCTATTGATCTGGACAACATGATAAAAGACATCCTCAATGGTCAGCTAAATGAGAGGTTTTGGGATGCAACGCCAACAACAAAATACGAGAAGAGAAATATGGTGCTGCCGCATCTGTTGTTCCGAACCAGAGCCCCTCTACTAAGCGAAGAAAAGACAAACAACCTGCTGATGGCGGTGAAGCACATGCTGATGGCGGTGAAGCACCTGATATGGTATGTTCCTGTAGTTAGTGATCGAATTATTTTTTTTAAACTGGCATGGTTTTGTTTTGTCTATGCATATAAAGCTTCCAGCTTACAACGTTGCCATACATGGGTTAGTTGAGTCGATTAAAATCCTCACTGCCAAAATAGAAGGCATCGATGTTAGTGTAACTGAGTCATTAGAGGCTACTATTGACGCTAAGGTGGAAGCTAGACTGCGAGTACATGATTCTGACTTACTAAAGCAGATTGCAAAATTGGAGGCACAAATAAATGATATTTTAAAGAACAAGGATGCAAACATTTCTCCTGATGTCGCCACCTCCAAGGCCGATGAGGATGATGATGCTTCTAGCAATGACTATGTACTATTCTATATCATTTCTTTTTTTTAAGTATTTTTTTTTACTAATTATCACTGTCTATTATTGCTCAGTCATGGATTGTTCAGAAGAAGATTAATTCACAATATGGATTACCTGTTGATTGTGTTGTGAAGAAGGAGAAAAGATCTAAGAAGAAAATGGGTAGCAGCCAGAATCTTTCGAACAAGGAGGTGGAAAAGACTGAGAAGAAAGTTGAAATTCCACTAAAAAGATTGAATCAAAAGAATGCCGTCAAGATCCCACCAATATAGTCTTTGTACAAGAGACCAAGAATTTCAGGAGTAGCTTGTCGAGACGAGTAGAACGCTCTGTTACGGAGCAGGAATGTTCAGTTACATATACTCGGATTGTAAACTTAGAAGATTCACCTACTGGTAAAGCTCTAAGCTTCCACGTACAGCCTTGTACCCAACATTTTACAAACCATAGCGTACGCGTAGATTTAACCACATCAAAATCGAAATGGTGGACAACTGAATAAACCTTCAGACGCGTTTGTAGTGCAACTTTTGAATCAAAACTCTTCCCCACGTCCATTCTGAAACAGCTCAAGTCAAACCTATTATGCGTACAATCTTCTTTTTGTGTCTTTAGGACTGTGGCATTACTCGTTTTTGTAGGAGATTTTCAACCTCTTCTACTTGGTCTGGCGGAAACCCATATGACGTAAAGTTTTCGTCTTCAGACGTTGCTCTATCAGAATCGTTGCACTAATCAAAACGATCACTGTCTTCATCCGTATCTTCATCATTTCTAGATAATTGATCATCGTTTTGCAGGGCTTCTTCTGGTTCTTTGCTGACTTTTTCAACATCGTTTTTCTTCACTTTAAACTCTACACAGAGTCTAACGTTTTCGACTTTGTGAAGACACAAAAATCCATGAAGCTGCGTATCGTTTCTTACTTTCACAGGAGGGGTATCGAGATTTTCTTTGACCAGCTTACGTTTCGGCAAAAGGTACGCTAGCTCCAACTCTTGTTCTGTGAAATCAACTATGTAATCCTCATATATGGTTTTCACAAAATCATCATATCTAGTCTCCTCGTTGGCTGGAAGTAATTTACTGCCTTGATCGTTATCCACTTCGAATAACCACTTTTTTCTTTCAAATTTCCACTTTCCACAGACAAGAATGATGTGATCTATGTGATCATTATCAAGCAATAAGAACCGCAACAAGTGATTAAACAACCATGAAAAAGACAACTTGAAAAGGAAGAAAAGAAGGATAAAAGAGATGACGACAACTGCAAAATTTAACCTATTTCAGAGTTTGATTAACCTAAAAAATAAACTAAAATCGAAATTAATGTAAACCGGGCAGAGATTGAAATTGGTTTACATAAACCCAGATTTCGCCAATAAATCTGCCACAACGTACATTTAACAAGTCTGCTACATCATAAATAAAAAATTTGCTAGAAATTCAAAATCGACTATATAAATCTGCTGTATGAAATAAGTCGAACAAAACAAAATAAATCTGTCTATAAAAAAATAAGTTGGCCACATAAATCTATCACTTCTAACAAATCTGCTACATCATTAGACATATATATTCTTAAAATCGGTTATTATAATCAAATCAGACAATTAAATCTGCCATGTCAACAAATCTATTGTTTCTATGAAAGTCTGCCACCACTTTAACAGTAGACTTTTTCTTTCCTACAGATTTTAGAAATAGATTTATTTCCCGGTGGATTTGTTTTTAAAAAAATAAGTCTATCGTCGAGGGTAGTAATCTTTTTTTTTTGTTATAACTATGTCCATGGGCATTTTTGACCAGAAAAATATGCAAATTATAGTGAAAAAATACGAGTCATTCTAGTAATAATACAATAAATTTGTGTCATTTTAGTAAACTTCCTTTGATAAAAAGAAGATTAAATTACATACTTCTTTTCATTTAAAACGTTTTGAAATCAGTAAACAGATCATGTTATATATTTGTTTACATTTAAACTAGTGTTGTGAATGTTTTTTTTCGTGTTGTGAATCTGCTTAAGAACAAAAATTAGAATAGTCATTAGAATCATGGATGGACAAAATGATGATCCCTTTAGTTACATGAGAGGAATGAATACATATATTACATCTAGAACATAACGTTACACAATACTGTTTGTCATATCTACTGTTTAAATCAACATTAAATTTAATGAACTAAATTTTAATCCCAAAAGCTTAGTCCAAAACTCAATAGAATAAATTCCAAATCATTTAATAAACTTAAATTTTTAAAATACAAATTTTTCTGAATTTTGGAAGAATTACTTACTATATTTCATTTTGTAAAAATAAAGTATATATATATATATATGTATATATTTATTCTATACAGACTGACGTGAATGTTTTATTATTCTTCTTACCATAACATGTACATAAATAAACTTCAAATCTAGTTAAGACTAAACCTTAACCCAATTTTAAATCCCATTAATAAATAATACTTAGAGATAGTCTTAATCTTATTTATTAAAAGAGAAATCATGACTTCACTTCATGTGTGATTTTTTTTTTAAATGGACCA
>JABAYD010054862.1:0-20440 GCA_014822095.1 Diplotaxis tenuifolia
AGGTAGTATTTTTGAATTATAACGTAGTTCAGATCGTATTTGACACTGGCTGTTAGTTCGAATTGTATTTGGCACGATAGAAATTGTTTGGGTAGAAATATGCACTTTTCCCGTGAGTTTAAGCGTCTGTTCTTGGAACCACGGCACATCGTACCTTTGTATACAACATATATTACAAAAAAAAATATTTTTTTAGATGAAAATATTTTTATTCAGTCTTTTTCCCAATGTTAGTCTGCCAAATAATAATACCAAGAAAATAAATGAAATTTATTTAAAAGGTTTGAGACTATATAGGATATGCTTTCAAATGAAAAATGATAAAGACTTTAGGCTTATAATAAAGTTGACAAAAGAAATGAAAATGATGGCGCATACTCTTTTCACTGAAACTTAATAAATTAGTTTTTATTTCCAGCATATACGCAAATATAGAGTATTTGTTTTAAAAATAAATTGGTAGTACTCTTCTGGCAATTAGTTTCTAAATTTATCAGTAATTATTTTTGTCCAGACCACAATAAATATTCGTCTCTATCCAATCCCTGCTCGTCGTCTCTATCACGCGCTAAGATAGTTACTACCCGACACACAGTTTCTTTAGTTATAGCTAGAACGGCACGCTTTTATTTAGTGTAAACGGCAAACAGTCTGAAAAAGAAAGCTCGGAAAATAATAAAAAGGTTCACCGAAATACAAATATCTCTTCCATCTTTTTCTCTTTTGCTCATTTCCCAGAAACTTTGCTTCGTGTGCGATCGCGTGAAGAAGGAAGAATTAGGGTTTATATCCTCCGTGCTCCATTGATCCTTTCTATAGATTCTCTCTCTATTCCAGTTTCTTAAGGTTTGTCTTTCTCTCTCTCCGTGCATGGCTTCGTTGCTCCGTCTATGCAGCGATGGCCTTTTCGATTTCGTTTTGCTTCTAGGGTTTAGTGATTTTGTGCATTTGCTGGTTTTAGGAAACGATTCTTCTCGGCTTTGTGTTAGTTCGTTCTGATTGTCTTTGCTACGATCTTCTCTCGTTTTGATGGTTCGATCTTAGCTGAATCGATCTACATTTTTCAGGATGTGATGACTGTTTCTTTTTTTGGTACATGCACAGCTCCAACTTGTTTCTAACTGACATTGATTGTGATCTTTTCCAGAGCTTTGATAGAAGAAGACGAAGTTTGGAGGATTGTTTTAGTTTCTGTAGGTTGTGATTTGCGAGTATGAGTTCATCATGGGCTGATGTTTCTGAAGCGGAGAGAGCACAATCTGGTTGGGGACCGGGTTACGGGAACTCTCGTCCGTCGCGCACTAACTACGTGCCTCCTCATCTTAGGAGCCGTGGACCTTCACCTGGTGGTGATCGTGGTGGTTATGGTGGTGGTGGTGGTGGTGGTGGTTATGGTGGTCGAGGAGGCCAAGGTTATGGTGGTGGTCGAGGAGGCGGAGGCTATGTTGGTAGAGGAGGAGGTGGTGGTGGTGGTTGGAATAACAGAGGTGGAGGTTGGGACCGTAGGGATACTGAAACTAACCCGTTTGGTAATGACGCGAATGAAGAGCCTGCTGTTAACGAGCAGGAGAACACGGTGATTAACTTTGAGGCCTATGAAGATATCCCCATAGAGACAAGTGGGGATAATGTGCCGCCTCCTGTTAATACATTTGCTGAGATTGATCTTGGAGAGGCTCTGAATCTGAATATCCAGAGGTGTAAGTACGTGAAGCCGACCCCTGTGCAGCGTAATGCGATTCCCATCTTGGCTGCTGGGAGGGATTTGATGGCTTGTGCTCAGACGGGGTCTGGGAAGACAGCTGCGTTTTGTTTTCCTATTATTAGTGGGATTATGAAGGAGCAGCAGAATGTAGAGAGACCACGTGGAGTTCGTGGAGTGTATCCTCTTGCTGTCATTCTCTCACCAACAAGGGAGTTGGCATGTCAGGTCTGAGTCACCGCTCTAATATCAAAGTTTATATTTCGTAGATCAGATGAAGGTTTCATACAAAAGATATGTCTGTTTTATGGTTCTTTTGGCAGATACATGATGAAGCCAGAAAGTTCTCGTATCAAACTGGTGTGAAAGTTGTGGTTGCTTATGGAGGAACACCAGTCAACCAACAGGTTTCTGCTACTGTTTGATGACCTTTGCCATTTTCACGTCTTTTGCTCCTAGTGTGTGAAAGAAAGAGAGATTTTGTGTGCTTGTCCAGGCTGTTATTATACTAGTTTTTCTCAGTCCCCCTTGTAAGTTATGTTCTGACAGTTGTGTTAGCTCTTAGCTTGGTTGAGGACTTTTCCTGGCTAGTCTTTGATCTGTATTATTCCAGAATCCCTCCTGTATACGTGGGTATATTATAATTAAACTATTGCACCCTTCAAATGAATAGCTTTAGGAGCCAGCTGCATTTCATGATAGTAAGTCTGATGTTCTTGCTAATTCTTCTTCTTTTGCTGTTTAACAGATCCGGGAGCTTGAAAGAGGAGTTGATATTCTTGTTGCAACTCCTGGGAGATTAAATGATTTGCTTGAGAGAGGTAGAGTCTCACTACAGATGGTAAAGTACTTAGCACTTGATGAAGCGGACAGGATGCTGGACATGGGATTTGAACCGCAAATCAGGAAGATCGTTCAGCAGATGGATATGCCTCCTCCTGGTGTCCGACAGACAATGCTGTTCAGTGCTACATTTCCTAGGGAGATACAGGTTTGTGGAACTCTTTTACATGTCAGTTCTGTGTTTTCTCCTTACCGGTAAAGAGATACAGCTAACTCTTTCTTGTATCTTCACTGTTATGCACTGCTTTATTCGCGATTTTCAGGTCTCCACTACATTTGTTCCGAGAACAACTGTTCACTTTGTAGACTTATAACTTTTGTTGATTTAGCTAAGACTTGAAATAAGTTTGGCTCCTGAAAACCACAAGATATAAGTATTTTTGCTTATTATTGTTGTATTGCTTCTTCTCCATTCTATATGCGGTTAACTTTGTTGTATTTTTGTGTGCAGAGGCTTGCATCTGATTTTCTTGCAAATTACATATTTCTGGCTGTTGGAAGAGTGGGTTCAAGTACGGATTTAATAGTCCAAAGAGTAGAGTTTGTCAACGATGCTGACAAGAGGAGCCATCTGATGGACCTTCTTCATGCTCAGAGGGAGAATGGTAACCAAGGAAAGGTAATGCAAACCAATATAGTTGGTTTCTTGGTTAAAGAATTTTCCTTTCATTGCGATTCAAGAGCACCTTAACGATCCTGTTTGTTTTCTTTTACAGCAAGCTCTGACGCTAGTATTTGTGGAGACAAAGAAGGGAGCTGACTCTTTGGAGAATTGGTTGTGCATGAATGGATTCCCAGCAACGACCATCCACGGTGATAGGTCGCAACAGGTTAGTGAGTTTTTAATATCAAAAAGAGGATATTATATAGTGTAGTACAGTGCAAACAAACCTAAAACCATATCGTATTGTTATGCATACAAGGAAAGAGAAGTGGCACTAAGATCATTCAAGACTGGGCGGACACCCATTTTGGTTGCAACTGATGTGGCAGCACGTGGTCTTGACATTCCACACGTGGCTCATGTGGTTAACTTCGATCTGCCGAACGACATCGATGACTATGTCCACCGTATCGGACGAACAGGACGTGCAGGCAATTCAGGACTAGCAACTGCTTTCTTCAACGACAACAACACATCAATGGCGAAACCACTCGCTGAGCTAATGCAAGAAGCAAACCAGGAGGTCCCTGACTGGCTGAGTCGGTACGCATCTCGTGCTTCATTTGGAGGTGGTAAGAACCGGCGCTCTGGTGGACGGTTTGGTGGCCGTGACTTCAGGAGAGAATCTTTTGGCCGAGGTGGTGGTGGCGGTGGTGACTACTATGGTGGCGGTGGTGGTGGGTATGGAGTCGTTCCTGGTGGTGGATATGGAGCCATGCCTGGTGGGTATGGATACGGACCCGTTCCTGGTGGCTACGTTCCATACGGCAGAGGTGGTGGTGCTTACTACGGTGGAGGATATGGAACCGTTCCTAACCAAGGATACGTGGCCAGTGCTTGGGACTAAGCTGCTTACTCCAATTCTTCAAAAAAAAAGAAAACGATCATGTCCTCTCTTATCTCTATTGTTTTACTAATAGAGAGCATCTATGTGTATGTATGTTTGCTCTTTATATGGTTATATTTATGTAGACACGAGTGAGTCTTCACTTGTGCATGTTAAAGAAGCAGAAAAAACTCCTAGACGACTTATTATTATTTGGTTATTTTCCACGAATTCTCTAGTACCTAGAAAGCACATGTATAAACGTTTTTTAAATCGGCGCAAATGTACAATCTAAATAAAGCCTCAACTTTATTAAAAATGGAAGGATATATATATAGAAGCAATACAAAAGTCATTATACAGAATGACCCAACATGCAGGAAGTGATCTGCCTTTACTTTGGATCAGAACACTACTTGTGTCCTCTCTAACGACATATTTTGATATTGGTTTTGTCTAAAGAGTTCCTGTCTGAATCGAAAATCAAAAGAAAGAGAAAACTATCATGGTGAAGGTGGCTAGCGTCTGGTTCTAGGCATGCATCGAAACTCAGCCAAGAGTGCAATGTGATTAGAAGACCATTCAGGGGAAGGAAGAGCTGTATCCTTTCTCAACCCATCTTCATCCAGCAACTCTAATAAAGACTCTACCATTAACGTATCCGCTGAAAATTAAAAAAAAAACATAACTTTCCATCTTAGTTAACTTGTTATCTTTCTGATGAAGTAAGACAAAGTGAGTTAAGAAATGGGTGAAACCTGTATAGAATATATAGTCATGAGTGCCGATAAAGTCCCTTGTACAATTGGTAAACAGAGGCTCATTTGTATTAAGATCCATTCTCCTTCTGTGTTGTTCCAACCCAAGTCCAATTCCTGGTCTCACAAATGATGAGTACGCACTCACCTGAAACATATTCTCTCTTATCAAAGATCCACAAGAGAAGTAACATAAAGAGAAAACAGAAGGAAAGAAACAAAAATCTTACCAGAGGTAACTGATGAGTTAGTTTGGTTAGAGGACGCAGGATTCCAAGTGGATCAACCAATAGATCTGGGTGTAATGGATCAACCTTTCCCCTTACAAGAAGTGTATGAGGTGGACTGCAATTACAAAAAAAAAAAATTAAAAAAAGATCTTTAGCTTCCTACAACAATAATCATTACGAGCATACTGAATTTGATATATCAGATCAGAAGAATTAACAAAACCTTCCGGGAAGCGTGTTGAAGTCTCCACATACAAGCATAGGTATATCAGCACTCGCAGCTATTTTCTCTAGCCCCTTTAATAAAGTATGAACCTGAACTCATAAAGAATAAAAACAAACACTGAGTTGTAAATATTAATTCTCCCGAGTTTAATGATATTCTGGAGTTCTAAGGATAGTGAGATACACATACCTGCCAGAGCTTCACGTCTTTCAGTTCTTGTTGTACATTAACATGTGTGTTTGCCTAAACTCCAACAAGTTACATCAACCAAAGTTGAGATAATTAGGAGCAAGAACAGAAACAAACACGTGAATGAGATAAAAAGAAGAAGGAAACTTTACCACACAGATAAGCTGGCGTTTCCCTGCAGAATCAACAGGTTGGTTACCAAATTTCGCTTCAAGAACAACTATCAACGCAATGTTATCCTTAAGACATAACAATCAACTGAATCAGTAATGTAAACAATAACTTTCTAACAATCAGCTGCGAAGTAAAGCATGGCAAAAGTACCTTAACAAGTCGGTTTAAAGCAGTTCTCTTCTGCGTAGGAGGGATGAAAGCCTCAGTCAAAGACTGAGCAGCTTTATTAAATTCAACCTATATTTAACAGTCTCCTGAATTAGCACGAGGATCTAAATAGATAGATCAAGTAAACATTATAGAAGAGATACACACATCATATTTCTTGACATGTGAAAATCTATCCCGTCTGAAAAACGTTGCACACCCATCAATAGCACTTGTACTTCCGCTGAGAACCTAGCAACCAGTACGCTACGGTTAATAGACTTCCAACACAAGGAAATAAGTATATAGTATGGAATCAAGACCTAACCTCATTAGTCTTCCTCTTGTACAGAGCTTGATACCCATGTTTATCCAACTCAGGAGCGAAAATTGCATGGAAATGATCACTTTGTACCTGCCAGATATAGTTTATGATACTTAAACTAGTGTTCTTAATCAAGTCCATACAAAAAAGACATACCTCTTGTAGGCAAACAACATCAGCACGATAACCAACAATCTCCCTTAACAAGTTATGTCTTCTGTACGACCAAGAAAGAGCCCAAGGAGGACAGTAACTGTACAGGTCGCTACTTGCTGAAGTATCAGACAAAATATTATAAGAAAGAACAGTGAAAGATCCTGCAGACTGAATCCGACCATCATGATCCAAATGACCCATCACATCAGCTCCATTAACAGGGATAAGCTTACGAGGGCTCGGAGAAGGAGCAGGAATCACACGTGATGTCAAAATAGTACTAGGATGTCCCACAATCTGTTTACTCTCAGCATTCGCCACCACACACTCGAACTTCAAAACATAGCCTATGTCATCAGCCGTTGGTGTGTATGTTTTGCAACTCCCAACCTCAATCAACGTCTCTCCTCCACTCTTCTGCGCGATACTAGAAGGAGAAAACGGCGTCGGGCCATTGTTGGCGAGGTTTAGATTGGACATAGACCCGGACAAGGTACTGGAGAGTACTCCGGAGCCTGTGCTGTTAAACCGGACTAACTCATCTTCCTCGTTTCCGTTCTCTGCAGCTGCTCGCTCGTGTAAAGTCTTGTGGTGTTGCCACACGTTTACAAAGCATTTGGGAGAACAATGGTAGCTTTTGGGAACGAGGGATCTACGCTTTGAGCAGAATACACATTGTAAAGTGGCTTGCTCCGTTGGATGCACACTACAAATCGTTACTTTCTTATCACTCTGTACACGATACCTACAGATTAAACAAAAAGTCGAAAGAATGAACCTTTAAGACAGGAACAGAAGTAAAACCATAGTCGCTGTCTCTTTTATTACAATTGCCAAACCAATTAGCAATTCTCTTAACGACCCAAATCAGAAATCTCTGAACTTTAGAACAAAGTTTCAAACTTTTGAGTAAATGTCTAAACTTGAGGTCAAAGTTTCAAACTTTGAGTAAACCCTAATTCGCTAAAGGATTCCAAAAAAAAAAACAAAGCAATTCAGACAAAACCCACAAACAAAAGCAGAGAAAGTTTGAAACTTTACCATCTGTATCTCAAGAAGTAGCCATCGAGAGGAGCTGATTCAGGGACATCATCAGTGGCGGCGGACTTATCTGGGCGGCGAACAAGCACGTAAGGAGTTAATTCACAGCCAACGATAGGAATCTCGGAAGGGAGATGAACTCGGATCACGCTTAGCATTGCTTTTGAGTAACACCTGGTGATTGTGGAAGCACTCTAACACTATCGAAGCAGAGAATTGGATGATTACAGATATGGTTTCGTAGAAAGGGAGATGAAATAGAGTGGAGGGTAGGGTGATCCACCATTTACTTTTTCACCTAAAAACACGCCAGAGCTTCCGGAAACCCTAGATATCGTCTCCTCTTGAAATTTTAGAAGCAACTGGAATCGAGAAGATCTTAATCGTATAGTGGAGAGATTGAGGAGGTGGGTCTTTCAGAGAGGTTCAAGGATCGATTCAATGAAGATTACAAAAAAAAATAACTCTTACCCTTCAGACCACTGTTTTGAAAACCGGGCTGGCCGATCAAACCACTGTTTTGTCCGGATGAGATTAGAATTGGACCGGTAAAATTGGTTAAAACCTTATTAGATTCGCTAAAAACCAATGCTGTAGTTCAATACCAAAATCTGGTTCTCCAAACCTAAATTAAAAACAAAAGTTTCTATTATTTTTATGATTAAAATCTTAATAAAAATATCATATAAATTAGTTATATATTTTCTGTTTAATTCGAAATTAAAACTCTGTTGAATTGGTTGGACCGAGTCAAGATATCCGATTTTGAAAACATAAAAACCATTTTTTATTAAATTAATAATAGTTTTGTTTATGTTTCAAATAATGGGCCTTAAATATGGGCTTTTGGCCCATCATAGGTACATTGGACGCCACACGTATATATATTATTTAATCAATATCTGTCTCTTGGTGGTGTTGAGTAGGCAAAGTTTTTTTTTTTTTTTGGGGCAACAAGTAGGTAAAAAGCTAAGTGCACTTTAAAACCCACTGCTCCTCTCTCAGTGCCTGTGTGTGACCCTAATTTGCTCTCCGCAGACATTTGCTATTACTCTCAAAATGGCGGCTGCGACTTCATCCATCGCTCCTTCCCTCTCATGCCCATCTCCTTCATCTTCCTCCAAAACCCTTAGGTCATCGAAAGCCACAACCTTTGCTTTCCCCAACATCGGTTCCCTCTCGTCTGCTTCCAAGTCTCTGAGGTCGCTCACTGCCACCGCCGCTGGTAATGGTAAGGGATCTTCCCTCTCCTCGCGAATGGTTGCTTCGTCCGCGGTCAGAGCCCCTGTTTCTCTCGATTTCGAGACGTCTGTGTTCAAAAAGGAGAAAGTTTCTCTTGCTGGTCACGAAGAGGTTCTTTTTCTATTAAAATCTGTTATTTTTTACATATCTTTTGCATGTAAATCGCTTGTGGTTGTTGCTGAAGTTTGTTTTTTTTTTTGGTTATGTTTGTTTAGTACATTGTGAGAGGAGGAAGGGACTTGTTCAAGCATCTTCCTGATGCTTTCAAGGGGATTAAGCAGATTGGTGTCATTGGCTGGGGATCTCAGGTATAACTTTATCTTGTCTGTACTTTCCTTAATCAATATGTTTTATGGGTTTAGGAGCCTACTTAAGGAACAAAAGCTAATAACTTTTGGGAGGTTCTGTTTTGTTAACTGTTATCTATTAACTTCGTTTTCTCCAATGAGCTTGAAAGTGTAACTCACCTGTGACTGTTGTGTACTTTGGATTGTGGAGAATGTATCTTGATTAGCTTATGTGAATGAAAGTATTTTTATTTTCATGCTTTTGGTATGTTTAAATTTGAAAGAAGAATATGAATAGATATAGCTCATGTTCTTTATTTTCTCTATCGATTTGCAGGGACCTGCTCAAGCTCAGAACTTAAGGGATTCACTTGTGGAGGCAAAGTCTGACATTGTTGTTAAGGTAAATCCCAACTGATGTGTTGGTTTTTTCATACTTTTATTTTTATATATTAGATTTATCTCTTTTGCTTTTTCCTGTTATTTAAAGCTATACCCTGACTTGGTTTCTTTATTTATTTTTAATGGACGTGTAGATTGGGCTGAGAAAGGGCTCTAAATCTTTTGAGGAAGCACGTGCTGTTGGCTTCACCGAGGAGAGCGGTACTTTGGGTGATATATATGAAACTATCTCTGGCAGCGATCTTGTGTTGCTTTTGATCTCTGATGCTGCTCAGGTAAAGTGCATTTCAGAATCTTCAAATTTTGCTCCATATGTATAGGCATTTGATTTTAATGTACTTGTGTTTTGCAGGCTGATAACTATGAGAAAATATTCTCCCACATGAAGCCAAACAGCATTCTCGGTTTATCACACGGGTTCTTACTCGGGCATTTACAGTCCATGGGACTTGATTTCCCAAAGAACATCAGCGTGGTAGCTGTCTGCCCTAAGGGAATGGGTCCATCTGTGAGAAGGCTTTATGTCCAAGGCAAAGAAATCAACGGTGCTGGAATTAACGCCAGTTTTGCTGTCCACCAGGTTTCTTATTTCTCTCTCTGCATCTGTTAAACCTCCTTTGTTCCTTTTTTCACTATTGATGTGATTTTCTGTTTGCAGGATGTTGACGGTAGAGCTGCTGATGTTGCCTTGGGATGGTCAGTAGCACTTGGTTCTCCTTTTACCTTTGCTACTACTCTTGAGCAAGAGTACAAGAGTGACATCTTTGGAGAAAGAGGTGAGTTGGACCTCAACTTATAAAACTCTCTTTCTGTAGTTAAATCATATGTTTAAAACCTATCTTCGTTTGTGTTAATAGGTATTTTGCTTGGTGCTGTTCACGGAATCGTGGAGTCTCTGTTCAGAAGGTACACTGAGAATGGAATGAGTGAGGATTTGGCTTACAAGAACACTGTAGAGTGCATTACAGGAAATATTTCGAGGACTATTTCTACTCAGGTTAGTAGTAAGATATCTTTAGAGAGACCAGTGTCGTTCGAAACATGTTTCTGATGAGTTTGTGTAATTCAGGGAATGTTGGCTGTGTACAACTCTTTGTCTGAAGAAGGCAAAAAGGACTTCGAGACTGCATACAGTGCATCCTTCTATCCGTGCATGGAGATTCTCTATGAATGTTACGAGGATGTGGCAGCTGGCAGCGAAATCAGGAGTGTTGTCTTAGCCGGTCGTCGCTTCTACGTAATGACTTTTGTTCCTTTGTACATCTACTCAAACTCAACGTGTCAGGAAGTCCAGACCAGCTGGTGACTTAGGTCCCTTGTATCCCTTCACCGCTGGAGTTTACGTTGCCCTCATGATGGCTCAGGTACACATGTCTTTTTGTTTATATTCGGTTTACAGTGATTCTAATTCTTGGTTCTTGTGATCTTGTGTAGATTGAGATCCTGAGGAAGAAGGGTCACTCCTACTCAGAGATCATCAACGAGAGTGTGATTGAGTCTGTTGATTCTCTTAACCCGTTCATGCATGCTAGAGGAGTGTCCTTCATGGTGGACAACTGCTCGACCACAGCAAGGTTGGGGTCTAGGAAATGGGCACCAAGGTTTGACTACAACCTGACACAACAAGCTTTGGTGGCTGTGGACAATGGTGCACCAATCAACAAAGACTTGATCAGCAACTTCTTTGCCGATCCAGTCCACGGTGCTATCGAGGTCTGTGCGCAGCTGAGGCCTACAGTGGATATCTCAGTGCCTGAGGATGCAGATTTTGTTCGACCAGAGCTGCGTCAGTCCAACTGAGTGAAGGAAGGGTTTGAAATGTTATCAGTTTCTTTTTAATGTAATCGTGTTTTGAAGAAAGACCTGGTTATGGACGTGTTAGGTTTCTAACGACTTGAATAATGATGCGTCTCTTTCGAATTCCATTATCTTTATGTTATCTGCTTTGGCTAAATCATGTTGAAGAGTTTCTAGCTACTTCTGTGCATATGTATTGATTCAAGCGGGTGAAATCTATTCATGCACACTAGGCTTTGGTTCTCAAGTGTTAGCTGAATAAACTCTATTTACTGGTTTACGAAACAGAATCATAAACTAGGGGCACTTTTGTATAGATACCATAATAATAACGTTAACATAAAACCTTTTTCTTTCTTTCTGTTTCCTTTGCTGGAATCGGATCTCCTAAAAGCGTAAAACATTTATAACATGGTGTTTGGTGATAGAACCCGATTTAGATGCTGACTTTTTCCTTGTTCATCAATGCTACAATCCCAAACTCTCATTATGCTGCAAGTCACACAAGACACACACACAATGTTAGTCCAAGAACTTTAAACCATGACTGTAGAATTTACATAGCCTGTTCAGACAAGAGTCAAGACAATATAATGTTGAGAGTTCTGTAGCATCTGAAAACAAATAAAGGGGGCCTACCCTTAAAAGTTAGAAGTAACTAGGGAAATCCATCATCCCATACTCGAGAGCTGCACAGACAGAAAAGATTCAATTATTATTACAAAGGGAGTAAACATATTGGTACACAAACTACTTTATGCAAAGAGGAATTCGACAAATTAACAGGTCAAGGTTGAGGCTAACAAGTTGAGGATGACGAGCCAAGAAGAAAACAAAAAAAAAGCACGGTGTAATGTACACATAGCTTTGGTGATCACAAAAGAAAGGATTCGATGATCACAAAACCAATTAACGTTGCTTGCTTTCTCAGTGTCGTTCTTTAGCAGG
Source organism: Diplotaxis tenuifolia (assembly GCA_014822095.1). NCBI lineage: Eukaryota > Viridiplantae > Streptophyta > Magnoliopsida > Brassicales > Brassicaceae > Diplotaxis > Diplotaxis tenuifolia. The sequence continues at coordinate 11,958 of JABAYD010054862.1, forward strand.
ATCTAAAGTATTTTCAAACGCATCATGTCTTCTCTTTTCAGTATAAATATCATTGTTTCCTAACGTTCGAAGCAATTAGTGTATAAACTAAAAATCTTCTCAATCAGCAATGAGCCTTAAGGCTACTCCATTCATACTATAAGAGTTTGAACAAAAACTTCTTGCCGCCACACTTGAATAGAATAATAATTCAAGAACCACCCTTGAGCCACTAATCAAAGCACTCAAAAGCATAAAGCTACAACAGCAAACTGAAAAAGATTCAAACTTTCTCATGAACCAGCTCCCTAATTAATTACTCATAACAATGCTTCCGATTCCAAGCTAAGACAAACAATGGAGAAGGGTTTCACGTCTCACCGGTGGTGGCGGAAGAAGTGGGACCATTGGAACCACCAGAGGTACGCCTGAGCTTGTGAAGACGAACCTGCATCTCAGTAAACAACTTCATCCTATGACACTCCAACTCCTTAGCGAATCGCATCCTCTGCTTCTCCAACTCCACCATCTCCTTCCTCTTCCTCTCCTCCACCTTCTCATATACCTTCCCAAACCTCTCAATCGCTTCCGCTACTTCCTTGTATCCCTTTTTCCTCTCCTCAATCTCAAACTCCCTCTCCCTCTCCCGCTTCCTGTTACCTCCGCTCGATCTAGACCTCGACCCATCAGAATCATCTTCATACGCCGGAGACGCTGCCGCCGCCGCCGCCGCCGCGAACGCGTTCAGATTCCCGCGAAATCCGAGCAAATTATCCCCTCCGAGAGACATCATCCCCGGCGCCGCCGGACGTCTCGTCGTCGCCGATCGTGGAGCGACGGGAACCGATACAATCGGCAGCGACGGGATTCTCTGGTTATTATTATCAGGAGTAACGCTAGACGCCGTCGGAAACGTCTCCCGGAGAAGCTCATCGAGATCGGAGAAGAAAGGCCACGCGCTGATGTACGACGATTCCGAAACCCTAGCCTTCTCCACCTTGTACTTCTTCTTCAGCGTGTCGATCCGGTTCTTACACTGGACGTCGGTGCGGTACGGCTGCGATTTCGCGGCGGAGACGTTGCGGCCGGTGTTGAAGTGACGGTCGTTGACGGCGTTAGCCACCTCCTGCCAGTGTTTCTGACGGAGGCCGCCTCTGCTGAGGTCGACGTAGCGACGGCCCCAGGCTTGGATTAGCGTGAAGGTCGCCTCCTCGCTCCAGTAATCTTCTCGGGATAGCATCGACGGCGAAGGGCGAGAAGATCCCGGCGAAAAGGATTCGTTGACGGCGTCCTTCATACCGTTAGCGACGAGGAGTTAGTGGGGATGAGAGAAACGGGAGGTGGACGGTGACGGTAACGATACTGTACCGCTAATTTGTATAATCTTAATTATTATTTCTTAAAAAAATTGTGTTGGCTAAATAGTATTCACTTTTTATTTTATGAAAATAAAGTGTGGAAATTTCTAGTGTAAGATTAACTTGGATATATTTGTGATTTTGTTTTGGTTAATATTTTCATATTTGGCCTAATATAACTATCATTTATGATTCTAATGGTTTAATCATGAAAAAAGAATTGCGTGAATGTTGAATACTGAAGTGTATATATTCATTTTCTAATTTTGGTATATTTTCCTTTTACCTAATATAATTAGAATATATGGTTTTGAAGGTTAGAAATGAATTTATATTGATCCTAAATAGTATGTAAGTGGTTTATTATTCCCAGAGTGAAAAGAATTCGGAAACGGAAGGTGAAAATCAAAGGTTATTAACTAATTTCTGAGATATGATTAGCTGAATGTTTGGCTGTTAAGGTCTCTTAAGAGTCATACAATGCAATTCTAGTGATGTCAAGTAAAGGCTGGTCAAACCAAATCAGTTTTGCTAAGACATTGATGCCATTGCTATATTAGAAAGATCATTATGTAAAGGTTATAACTGAACGGGTAACACAAAATGCGATTAGAAACTTAGAAGTGACTTAACTTTTCACTAATTTGCAAGTTAGAATTATCTTAATATCAAAATATATAAAAATGAACTTATAATTGTTTTCAAAAGGTTTTAAATTTTCACTAATTTGCAAGGACACAAGAGAGAAAAGTTACACAAAAAAAAAGCTTTTTGGTGATTACAGCGCCAAAGTTACTTTGTACAAACTCAAAGAAGAAAGACTTCTTCTTGCTGCAAGGATTTTATTCACAAAAAGGAAAAAAAAAAGATTCAAGAGAAGTTAGCAAAGTGCATACTCACAATCCACCAAACGAGAAAGTATATCACTGCAGCTCGGTCTTTCTTCAGGCTCTGTCCAACAGTCTGAAAACACCACAAAGAACATTCCATAACCCCAAACAAAGACTCAATAACATACGAAAGGAAAAAAAAACACTTTGAGAAAAGGCAAGACCTGCAATAAGCTTTCCCAATGGACCTTCAGGAATCTCAAGCCGAGCTCCCTCGTAAGCAACAGCATAAACAACCTGAGAAACATAGAGAAACGTGGTTATACATGTACATAATAACACCAATATGAAGTTTTCTTCTTGCTCAGTTAGTTATGTTACCTTTTTAGGCGGTACTCCTTCCCAAGGTCTGGTCAAAGTGCAAAGCTCCCACATTATCACACCTAAGCTGAAGATATCACACTTCTCCGAGAAGGGCTCATTGCGGATAAGTTCAGGAGCCATCCACTCTGGAGTGCCTGCAGAGACTGCATCTCTCATTGTCGTGCCTGTCATTATCCTCGATAGCCCAAAATCACAGATCTTGGCTGCTAACTTGCTGCTCAAAAGACAGTTTGCACTCTTTATATCACGGTGTACTATCCCCATCCTATGTATGCACATCAACCCCCTAGCAAAAGTTTCATAAAACAAAGTTATTTATTATAAATGAATTATGAGACTTCCTCCCCACTGGGACATAGTTACAGTCTTTTTAGAAAGAATGAAATTACCGGCAAATGTCACGCAGCATTTTTAGTTTCCTACGCCAGCTTAACTTCTTATTTTGTCCACTCAAATGCAGCAAATTATACAAAGATCCCATTTCCATGTACTCAGTGATCAGTGATAATTTTGGAGGCTTTGTACATGCTCCAAGAAACAGTATTACTACAAGAAGTTGAAGTTGAAGATGACTGTTAATGAAAACTGATACTAAAAAGCTCACAATATGAAGCTTTAAAGAGATAATTGAGTACCGTTGGGATGTCTAAGTCGGCTGGTAGTTAAGATAAGGCAGGAAAGAAAGTCAGGAAAGTCTGAAATTATTACGTAGTGTGAATAAAGCAGACAAACGTCTAAAGACTTACCTAAGAATTGATATCTCATTGCAGAAATCTTCCATGTTCTCAGCTGTTAAGTCTTGCTCAAGGAATACTTTGATCGCAACGTCTGTTCCATTCCAGACCCCTTTGAACACTTCTCCGAAAAATCCTAGAAATACAAGATATAATACATAGTCCGTTCTTGAAGGAAATATATGGCCAACAAGTTTACAAGAACGCATAAACCCAATTTCAAATTCTCACCAATCCCAACACGAATCCCAACCGTCAACTCAGAGAAGTCTATGTTCCATTCTTCATATGGTAACAATGGGTTGTTCTGGAACATGGGAGATCCTAATACTTTATCCCAAATGTGGTTTATATTACGATGTGACGATCCATTCCGTTCATAAGATTGGCCTCGGTAGTTCTTGGGTGAAGATGGTAGTGAGATTGCCTTCTGTGGATCTAGTGGTTCCCTGGAAAGGACCGGCCTTCCTCCAGATACTTGGTCATGAGCATCAAGATGGAAACCAGAGACCTGAAAAGCAAAAATGTCTTTAGTTAAGCCAAAAGATTCACAGATCATTATCCAAACTGAGTAGACGTTCCAAGAATCATAGTTAGGATGTTGCGATATGAAACATCCACTTGAAGTAGATATCGAGGAGAAAAGAGATATAAAATGATATTGCATCCGAACTTTCTTTGATTTCAGTATCTTAACTTCTATGATTACAAGCTATCATTGCTAAATTTCTCAAAATATCTTGTGATCGATGTATCAGTAAGCTACATTGTATACAAATATTTACGTACATTTTTATGCAGATGAGGGCTCTCGCTTCTGTCATTTGGAGAGTTAGGAGATGAACTATCATCACACTGCTCTTTCGAGAGACGATTCTGCTTCAACGCTTCATTCATTGCTCGTACTGCCCTGAAAAAGATTAGATCCGTATATCATTAAAATCGTAAAAATACTGAAGCTCCGTGTTCAAAACAGCTAATGGTCTATAGATCTGAATGTAACGATCACCGCAATTCCTGAAACTTTCAGTTCCATATATTGAATGATTTCAAGCTAGTGAGGTAAAGAGTCATAAGTTCATAACTAAACACGCACCTGACAATATCATCACCAATCTCAGGAGTTATACTAATGCTTCTCCTCCTTATTCTCTTAGTTTCCAATTTTGCTCCTCCAACAGATTTGGAGCTGCACATGAATACTGAATACATAAGCATTTTTTTAACAAAATTTAGTCACAAGAACTAAATTGTTTGATACTATGTTATTAACGCATAAACTAGACAAAAGAACTTGGAAAGCACTAAACAAGACTGACGAACACCATGACCTCTTGCAGCAATAACTGTATCTATTTAAAACTGAAATCTCAAATCAGATCTACAAGAACCTTTCCCCAGCATCTAAGTTTCCATCATAACCAACCTTGATGTGGCAACATCACCGGTAAGATCTTGTGCAAAGTTCCTGTCGCCACTTAACATGGACCGTGTACGTGTTCGGAAGGAAAGATGCTTGGGACTGCATACGTGATACAAATAAAGCGTCAAAGAATTTTAGGAAACATAGAACTTTGAATGACGGAAAATCCAACTATCAAACTCAGTTGGTTTCAAAATGCATAAACATATACAACTCAACAGAGATGAGACTAACCTGGAACCAGCAATTCTCTGATCAGCAATGACCTTTCTCCGGTTCTGCTGCCAAAACTCATTAGCAAGGTTTGACTCGCTCTTCGAGAAACTGGAGATCAGAAGATACACATATTGACGCATGGTCACTAATCCAATCTTCAGTTTAAATAGAACTGAATGAATGTATAAAGCTGAGGTTGGTTCATAACACAAAAACATAATAAAAGCAAAGGCTTATCACCTTAATTTTCTCTCAAGCATGGAAGCAGATCGTAACAGCATATTCCTTGATGGTGGACCAGATATATTTGGAGACCCCTCCAGTTTCCTACGAAACAGAAGGCTTTCATCTTTTTCTGCACTGTACAACAAACAATAATTAGAAACTCTGCATACCAAAGCCTGAGTGTTGAACAAAAGGTAGACTACACACTACATTTATAAGCTTAACGCAAAAGTACTTGCGGTTACATTTAACAGTTTAAAATTTCAGTTGTCTACTTACTTTTCAAGCTCTGGATAACCAAACATGGGACTATTTGGCTCCAAAGGTGAATCACAAGAGTCGTTCTCTGCAGAATCACTTTCCCCTGCCGCTGAGATATGACTCATATGTATTGCTTTGGTTGATAGAGGAATAAGCTGACCAGGAAACCGCATTAGATCAACCAGCATTTCCACAGAATTGAGAAGAACCGTAACAGAAACATGATTGTATGAGTCCACGCTTTCAGCAGCTCCATCACTTGACAAACCCTGATCAAGCAAGTAAATCGAAATACAAAAACTGGTCAAAATATTTGGCAATAAAAACATGATCACTCTATACAAACTACTCAATCGCATGCAAAAAATGGAGTACTACTCAAGATCACTGACCCACATTTTAATACTTACCACTACAAGCCTGCTTTGAAGGCCGACAGCATCAGCTAAAACTTTGAACAAGATAGCTCGAGGACGACAGGAACCATTCTTAATCTGTCCTAGCAGTTGAATCCCACAGTTTTCAATAGATTGTGTAGTTTTTGCCGGGCTATGCTGAGTAGATTGCTGATAAACATTTTCCACCTGCCAAACAGTTTTCAACAAAGGTTTCTTGATAAATAAATAAATAAAATAAATAAACAAGATTTATGAAATGCTTGCTCGTAATGCATCAATAAACATTTCCTTGTATAGCACTTTCTCCAACTATGATAGAGCAAATGCATGAAGAAATATTCTAAGACAAAGATGTCAAGTATCTCTTACCAATGCAGCAATTTTCTTGATAATAGCAGCTGGTTTTGAGTTCAATCCACTGACAAGTTTGGTAATCAACAGCTTTTGCCTGAAAAGTTTTTTATCTTTTTGAAAATCAACAAGAATCACATCAGCCTTTAGACCTTCGTCGCCTAAAGCATGAAGATCTTCCAATGTAGGAATGCTATTAAATAACTGCGTCAATCTGCTATCCTGTAAACATTTAAAACTAATATCGTGAAAAGAAAAGAAACAAAATGTATCTAGTATCTAGTTCAAATGAATCTCACTGAAACGTTACTGAACAGAGCTAGTAACAACCTAAAAGAAGCTTACCGGGATCACAAAATAGAAGCCATTTGGGATGGGCTCAGAAAGCGAACCAGTGGTCCAAAGAGTATTAGACGCACTATTAGATAGAAGTCCATCTTGGCCAAGATTCCTGGGTGAGTCTTTAGCATTGGAGGTCTCTTCTTGTGATCCTAGTTGAACAGAACCAAATCTCTCAGCAAATTCTGAAGGCCACCAGGTTTCTTGCTCTGATGGCCCAGTATCATCATCTCGTGCATCTCCCATTTCCTATTTCCTTGAGGTGTAAATTTATATCAAGTATCAACCCATAAAATGAACAGATACACAACAATCTATTGAAGCAAACTTGTAGCCGATCAAGTTTGAGGTCATTCAATCTGCGTACACAGAAACAAAAATGATATATAAGAAAAATGCGAAGCTTTGAATCTACTCAGAGATCAACATTTATAAACACACGTTAAAGAAACAAACTATCTCCAGTGATTTTTCATATTAACAACCTAACTAGTTCAATGCTATTCGTTCTGCTAGTGGAAAAGAAATGATCTACAGGATCAGAACCTTTAAACTTCTGGTTATACCACTAAGTATCTTGCTGTTTTTCATTCCAAAACAGTTCATTAACTGGGATCTTCATCTTAAAGCTACAAGCTTTACTTTCATTATCACTTTCAAAATCTACCCAGAAAGTCAATTTCAATGCAAAGTGAAATGAAAAAAAAAGTAAGAAAGTTGAATAAAAGCGTTTATGTGAAATCACCGCAAATCAGATCCACGCACTCAAGTTCCGATCAAACTTCCCGGCTGATGAGTTTACGGAATCAAAGTACACAACACACAACAAGGACGATCTCACTGCTACGTACGATAGATGGAGTTGAGAAATCTCCCGATCAAAGTACAACGAGAGAGCTATGCGTTAAGTAGACAGACAACAAGCATACGTATGTGTGTACGTACGTACGTACGGAACTGGAAAATTTGGAGTTTATATATACAATAGTTGTGATTATTTTCTTTAATGGGAAAAAGAGTTGATGGGATGGGATTTTAGGAAAGTGATGATGAAGACGAGGGAAAGGAGAAATGATGAGAGGGAGACGACTGATGATTCCGAAATCACGTGCGTCTTTATTAGTCACGTGTCCAAAAGTAAATACACCCCTCGTCGTTCGACAGCTGGCGTCATCACACGTCGTCCCTCGTGAATCACCACCGTCTGTTTTTTTAAGTAATGCTAATCTTATTCAACTTTTGTAAAACTAGTAATGTAGTAGTCTTTTATTTTTGGGAAAATTTGCCAAATAGCTAAAATCTCGCTATGATTTTGACGTAATCGAATCGGTGATATTTAAGTCCTATATGATCCGGTTTTACCCTTTATTGCAACAAGTTGCCCGTAAATATGAAAAATAAATGACGTCGACTATAATTTATGTGGCCTATGACAGAGGTGAACCGGTGGTAATTTATGAAAAAAAGGAGACCCAGTTAAATATTTACCACATACGGAGTTAGTGTGAATGTGTAGACTAAAATAAAATTCTTTCTAATATATCTTGTATTCCATTTACTAACCTTAATCTTGTATTCCATATACCCAAATCCATATTTAATAAATCTAAACCTTAGTAAAGAAACTATAAACTCAAAGAAAATCTATAAATTATTTTCCGATATTAAATCTAAATATAAACCATGATCCCAAATAGAATGGAACAAAAAAATTATATAGTAGTACATCTTTATGAAATTATGAAATGTCTTGCATAGAAAAGTTAAGGATGAACCTAATCATTCCTTTCACCTTGCTAAATCCTAACCCAAATATAAACTATAAACCCAAATAGAATGAAACAAAATAAAAAACGTAGTACATCTTTATGAAATTATGAAATGTCTACGATTGCGTAGAAAAGTTAATGATGACCCTAATCATTCCTTTCATCTTCTAATACTAAACCCTAATCCAAATATAAACCATAAACTCAAATATAAAC
>JABAYD010054870.1:0-12348 GCA_014822095.1 Diplotaxis tenuifolia
GAAAGTAGTAAGCTTTCATATGATCTATCCCAAACCCATGTCCGGATATACCGTAAGAATTATATATGTTCTCGTATCTCAGTCTATATTACAAAATCTTGTAATGATCTTCAAAACATCACACAAACATTAAACTGAACACACAAAAAAAGAAATCAAGTTTAAGAAAATCGACTAACTTGTAAGCTTCGTACAAACTAAATCAAACATGTAATCATCATAGAAACAGAAAATGAAAACAAAATCAATCATTGATTTTGGGAAAGGAAAAATCATAACATAAAAGGTAAAGTCTAGGTTAGGTAATAGGTATATATAATTTCGGTTATGTTCGGGTGGGTTCTGGTATCGGGTAATAACCGATCGGGTTCAGTTATCCGAAAATGCTGAGAATGAAAACCGATCGGGTATTTGACACTATCCGAACCCGAACCGAACCACTTACTTCGGATCGGGTTCGGGTTCGGGTTCGGGTATCGGTTATTATGCCCACCCCTACAGTCAGTAGTGGGTGCTTCCAATTCTAGTCTTCTAGATGATTCTTTGCCCTTTTCTCTAACTAAATTACAGATATCATAATTTCTTCCATTGGACCCCGACAGCTTTAAAACATGTGATTCACAAAATATAACGGCAAAAAGGCTAGAAACAATCATAATGCGGAATATTGTAGATATTTTGGAAGATTGAGTATAAATTCGAAACACCTAAATAAAGCTACTTTCGTTGTGAAAGTATGGAAAATAATTGTGTTGTCTTCGTTCATAGATATAGAGTGCTCTTATATGAAGGATTAAAAGTAAAACTAAACCATCTAGGAAAAAAAAAGGACAAATCATAATATTACATGAAAAAAGTGATTTATGGCAATTCACAATATGATTTATAACCCTCTCCATTAATACTATAATCATTAGAGTTTGTATACGCTTTGAATGTTGACTCATTAAAATCTTTTCAGAAAAAACCCAAAAACCCAATAAAATAAAATCTGGATAAAACCATTGATAAGAAAAAAAAAGTACAACACATATTACTCTCTCTGTTTTGTATCTCAGTGAAAATCTTTAAGCCCACGCATTCCTATATAATGCGTAAGCTTCATAAATGTAGAGGTTGGAAGTGACTTGGTGAACATGTCTGCTGAATTATCACTTGAACAAACTTGTAGTACTTGGACTTCTCATGCCTTCTACAACTCGTGGGTGGAAAAATACTTAGGCAGGATGTGCTTCGTCCTATCTCCTTTGATGTATCCATCTGTATTGTCCTCATACATAATGGCTGGCTCTTCTGCGCCCACGACCATCCCACCATCTGCTCGGATGTGTTGAGTCATTGACCTCAACCACATATATACACGAATTTTGGCTGATGTTGTTGAGATGGTTTGTTTCATGGATTGCCAAGATACCACCATGTGTAAAACATAACATGTCTGAGATTTGATAGATAATCTGCATCAACAAAACCAATTAACCCCTCTTTGAGTTGGTAAGTATAAAATAAACTATGATCACAAAACCATGACTATCGAATTTCTTTATAAAATACATGGACTGATTGAGTCATTCTTATAGCCCTCTTTAACCAAGTATTCACTTAGTCTATTATACTATATACAGCTGTTTTGTTTCAGTCTATAAATAGATTTGTTCAGCTTTATACAATGATATTTTCTTATTTGAGCTCAATACCTTCTCGTACTTTCATGTATATCTCATTATCAGCGGACCATATAAGTATCCTACTACATGCAAAACTAATTTCTCTCTTATAGCCAGACTTATTAAAACTCGAAATATAGTAGCATCCACCACAAGGGAGTATATCTTCTCATAATCTATTCATGATCTCTGTGAGAATCCTTGTGCAACAAGCCGTGCTTAAATGTTGTAAGTAGAAACATAGACAACTAGACCATGTAATTTTATGTTCTACATCTCACGATTTCTCCTTTCATTTCTATTCGTCACAAAATCCATTTATATTCCACTGGTTTTATATCATAGGGCGTTCTAATTATAAGGCCAAATATGCCACCTTTCTCAGATTATGAGTATGGACATTATTCACAGAATTGTCCACACTTACCCCCATGGACATACTATAATCATTTAAATGCTTGGAACATGTATTCACTAGTGTTATCTAGACGTATAATTTTTTAAAGAAAATCTGAAAGTTGGCTCTTAGCCATTTTACTGGTGATAGCCTAATGAATTTCTCTTGTGTACATGTTACACACATGAGATTCTTTGGGATAACTCTTCTTCCTTTCAATGTGTGCCATTTTCAATATCAATTTCCGCATCATGTTTGAACCATAATGGCCAATATGGTCATGCCATAAAGTGAATATTTTGTGGGTTTCTAGTCTCTATCATACTGATCTTGGCATAGTAAAAACCAGTAGAGAATGCATGTATAGTCTTGGCTATTTTTCGATGGTTTTGGGAGAATTTTACATATCTGAAGGAACTCTTTGTTTCCTTTGCCCATTGTTTCAATATGGAAACCATTCATTCTTATATCTTTAAAATTCAATGGGCCTTTCTTGGGTGAATATACAGCTTCAAATATCTTTAGATGTGTGCCCTTTAGGCAACAATGCAGTGTGTTGGTCGTAGCCCTTTATTGGACTGACCAAATTGGCTTCTGAGTTCTTCCTTTATGACTCTCTTAATAGAGGTCAGAAAATGTCTAGCCCAACGATTTCCCATTCCACATCTATGGCACACTGATTTGGTCGAGTGTGGTGGTTTAGAAGTATCACGCCCTTGTCCTCTGCCTCGACCACGGCCAAAGGTGGGTTGAAACCCACGGCCTCTGCCATAGTGGTTCCCACGACCAAAAGAATTGTCGTGACCGCGGCCACGTCCTCTCCATCCACCATGGCCATAGTCGTGTGTTCTATCACTCTGAACGTGGTTACTTTATTTAGATTCTTTCTTTACTTCTGCAGCCTTATTGGCTTCAAGTAATGGGGTTGATCCATGTTATTTTTCTCACCACATTGTTTCAATTTAGAAACTATCTTAAATAAAGCTAGGTTATACTCTTCCACGGACTTAGAGTCCTGGAATATGAGATTCCTCCAATCATACATAGCCTTTGGTAATAACACCACTCTTTGGTGGTCATAACTCATTTTTAATTAGGTCCAAGGTCTAGAGGATTCTCAATAGTTAGATACTATCCTTGAGACTCTCAACAAGATGATGGCGAATAATCATTATTTCCCCGTATCTATTTCTTTCACTTGCATTATTGTCCTCGATGATACATTCACCGAGTCCCTTTGATTTCAGGACAATCTTTATGTCTTATGCCCATTGTAAATAATTATCTCCAAAGAGATTTAGGGCTGTAATGTCCAAATTGTTGATTTTCGACATCTGAAATCATATATCACTCAATTTTAGGTCTCTTAGAAAATAAAATTCATGCGTCCATATTAACATGTAAACAAGTCATACGGATGAGTATTAAACAAGTCGCTCGACCAAGTGAATCAATCCTGACGCAATTTCTGTATGTAAACAAGCCAAGGTGGTATAATTCAAACAAGCCTAGCATACGATCAATGTCTATTTATTTTCATGCGGCCAAGGTGGTCTATGATGCAAGTCAATCTTAGCATTACGTGATCTAACATGTACATATGAACGATGCAAACACGCCTAGCAGTACAGATTCTAAAATGTACGGGAGTGGAACCATATAATCACAAAAAAAATCTTATCAATTTATGCGAAGATCATGCAAAAATCATGTGGCCTTAATCAAGACAATCAACCAGATTCAGTGCGTCCATATTCAATTTAGTGTTTAGCATCGATTTCAATCATGTGACTAGCAATCTGATATATCAATCTAGCAAGCAATCTTAAACCTCAAAAACACTCAACTTGGATCAATTAATTAAAGCATTCATTCGGATTAATAATATGCAATGCGCAGATTAGGGTCTTAGGATTTCGATAAAAAAAGGGTTTCAATCATGAAAAACAATCAATCTAGTAAACAACCCTAGCTCTCAAAACAATCATTCAATATGATCAATCAATTGCAATATGCGATTAGGATTTAGGGTTTCAAAACGGATCTAGCTTATTAGGGTTTAAGATCGGGCCAATCAAAACAAACAATCTCAATCCTTAAAGGCAATTAATAAATCAATCGAATCAAGCAATAAAAAACGATTTAGGGTTTCAAGGTTTCATGCATCGTATGCATTATGCATACATGCGGTTTAGGGTTTAGATTTAGGGATTCAATTTAAGGGATTTAAAACATCAGGTTTCGATTAGGGTTTTAGATTTGATCATTAGGTTTCAATTTAGGGTTTCAGATTTAAAACATATTATGTGAATCAACCAATCTAGCATCCTAACTCTCAACATTTAATAAGATGAATCAAACAGATCATGTACAAATTCAATTAGGGTTTTATAAATATGCTCGTCGGATTTGATCAAGTTTTAAATGTGTGAGACAATTAACCTAGCATGTGGTTTATATCCCAAAACATTCAAAACGAATCAATCAATCAATAAATCTAGCAAGCCTATCATCTGGGTTCTAGCATAGTTCGGTTCTTGGTATCGGACCAGTTCGGTTCTAGCATGTGATTAGGTCTAGTGATTTTAGGGTTTCGATTATCATTAGGGTTTTCAAGAATTACCTTAATCACCAGTTGGGTTGAATGAACCGAACAAGAGAGAAGGATCGCAAGCTAGAACTTCTTGATTAAGGGTCGCGGACTCGGACGAGCTGAGTACGGGCCGCGAGATCCGAACTTGCTATATATTGGGTGGACTTGCTGAGATTGGATCGGACGTACGCTGTATGAGCTAGACGGGTGTCCGGTAAAATTAGGGTTTCCGGATGTGCGGCCGTTGAACAAGAACTATGGTTTTCACTGTCAAGGGTTTTTAGGGTTTTGGTCGGATGATTTGGTGGCTCGGGGTTTTAGAGTTCCGTGCTCATAACGTGTTGTGAAACTAGAAGTAAAGGGAGAATTTCGTGTCTACTTTATTCATAAACATAAGGTACCCTTATATAGGGGATTACAAGTAAACTAAATCAACTAGAAAAAAGAAATAATACAAATCATAATCCCACATGGAAAAGGAAAATGGTTTACCACGATATTGTTTATAACAATTTGAACTTATTTCTGTTGACGCTAGCAATGTTACCGGAGTAATCTATGTGTACTGCCGGGTCTGTATTCCAAAGTTATATATGTCCTCTATATCCCACCAAAAATTTCAGAATGAAAAAAACTTATTTATGTTTTTTCATTTCTAGTAGCTACAAGCTGGAGGTGGTAGTCTATTCGAGTCAAAATTGATTACTAGTTTGGTAATAGCCACAATATCTTTCCAGTAAAGTTTTAAGAAAGAATTAGTGCAAATGAGAAATAGTTAAAATTTCATTGTTCCATCTATACTATTAAAGCAAGATCCTATTTTAAAAATTTTGAATTATGCCCTTCGATTTTCATCATATTTACATTAATTACTTAATATTTAGGTAATTAAAAAAATTGCAATATTTCAATCATTTAATACTTAACAAAAATGATTTTAGAAATAGCATATATATATATATATAATCATATCTAATTTTAAATTTATCGAATATTCTCAAATCTAGTTTAGAAATTATTATGAATAATTAGTTGATTTTGTTTGATCTATATGGAGGCCATTTCACTTTTACAATGTAAATTTCTACATGTATTAACTTTTTTACTAACTTTTTGTATCTTTTAAATAAATTTATATTATTTTGAATCTACTAAGCATGACAACCGTAAATACTAAGATTTTTATACATGAATTCATTGATATAATGTTTCGATGAAAATTTTATATAATTGTATTTTTTTATTTAATTAAGTTTGAGTATAAAATCTGTAATCCAAAGTTTGAATCAACCCCAAACTAAAACTCGATCCGTACCCTATTCGAAATGTAAGAATATCACAATTAGTCTCTTAACGTGGTACAAAGTATATCCAAATTCGAAGTGTTACTAGCTAAACTCAAACGGGTAACCAAAAAAATTGACAATCCTTAAAACTTAAAAACCGATCAGAATATCGAAATTAATCGCAAATATAAATATTTGAAACATAAATATGTATTTTAAATATTCAATTCTATATTTATTTTGAAATGGTATCTAGCATACGTATTTAAGTTTTAATTAAATATTTTAAATATATAATTCTATATAAATAAGTATTTACTTTTTATGTTTTGCTTTTAAATTTAAGATATAATTTTGGATATATCTAAACCAAACTAATATAATCTGAATCGAAACTATATATGGTTACTTTATATATTTTAGGATGTTATACAAATTAAAATCAGAACCCGTATGTCATATTCTAACATGATCCATATTTATACTATAAATATATTTTTATTATTTTTATAATTTTCAAAGTTTATTTTCTTATAATATTAAATAGATATGTATAATAGATTAGATGAATAGGTCCAGACAACCATTTTAGATTTTTTAAGACTCTTTCCCTTTTAATAGTATAGATTGTAATCATAATATCTAATTCAATATACTGTATAATCAAATAATATTAATGTCCACGAAATTTAATATTATACTTTAAATTTTTAGATATATTAAATTATATGTTAATATTATAATTTAGATATTATATTAAATATAAAATTTGTTTATGATTTTAATACTTTATTTTAATATTTTGCATTAATAAATTGAAATATGTTGTAAACTATATAACTATATGTTATCATGCATATGTAATTCTTTTAATTTATAAATTATAAGGTAGTTGTAGTTAAGTTATGTTATATATATTATTTACTGTAATAATTTAATTATGAATATGAATAATGTATGTATAAATATTATAGAAATGCTATTTTTATTTTATAAATCAGAATGAATTAATATTTATTTTTAAATCAGAATGAATTAACACAATATTAGATTTTAACCCGCGTTTTTCAAGCGCGGGATAATTTTTCGATGAAAATTTTATATAATTTTTTATTTTATTTGTTGAAGTAAGTTTGAGTATAAAATCTGTAATCCAAAGTTTGAATCAACCCCAACTAAAACTCGATCCATACCCTATTCGAAATGTAAGAAATACCAAAACTAGTCTCTTAACGTGGTACAAAGTATATCCAAATTCGAAGTGTTCCTAGATAAACTCAAATGGGTAACACAAAAAATTGACAATCCTGAAAACTTAAAAACCCGATCCGAATATCGAAATTAACCACAAATATAAATATTTGAAACATAAATATGTGTTTTAAATATTCATTTCTGTATTTATTTGAAATGGGATCTAACATAAGTATTTAAGTTTTAATTAAATATTTTAAATATCAAATTCTATATAAATAAGTATTTACTTCTTATCTTTTGCTTTTAAATTTAAGATTTAATTTTGGATATATATATATATATATATATATATATATATAAACTAAACTAATATAAACTGAATTGAAACGATATACAGTTACTTTATAAATTTTAGGATGTTATACAAAGTAAAAATCAGAACCCCTATGTCATATTCTAACATGGTCCGTATTTATACTATAAATATGATACGTTTTACCAACAATATCATTAATTGACCTTGGCAACAACTCAGGATCTTCAACCTAATCACAACATTGATAGGTATGAGTTGGTCAAAAACACTGAGTTGGATATACGAAATGGAAAATGGTAATGATTTAAGATACCTCATAACCATTAAAAAATTTTGTGGCCTTTTCGTCAACTATAAGATTTGCTATAGTATCCAGAATGAGAAACTTTGCTATGCCACTCTCATCCTTAACCATTAAGTGAAGTTTAAACCTTGATAAGACCAATAACAGTGTTAATCATAGATGATATATATCAGGAAATCATGATCATAAAACAATAACCGAGAACTTACTTTGGTGAAACATTAGTGACAATTCTGTCGCATTTCTCACACCAAAAGGTTGGTCCATCCCTGAAGGTTTGATGGTTGCATACATCACAACCAAAGTAATACCACCCATAATCAGTGACGACAGCATAGATTGTAGCCACAACCTTGCACTTCTTAATCTGAAAAATAATCAAAATAGCTAACCCAGATTATAATCCTTATCATCAATGTAACATATTAGCCTTATTATTCTCACGATGATGTAATTTTTTTAAAACAAAGTTGGCCAAAGTACCTGTGTTGATTTGAGCATTTCGAGTATGGACTTATCTTCATACTCATTTCATTCGTCAACCTTGATTATCTTTGCAGCTTTGGCCAACTGATTATCTTCCTTGGTTGATTCAACAATAGACATTGATGAATCTTTAAACTTAAACATGATTAAAAATGTTAGAAATAATATTTAAAACTATATATTAAATTAATAATATGGAAGAGAAATATTTATATTTTACGCTTCTTTCAGATCATCAGATTCTTTTAGTGATGGATTGATAATAACACATGAAGAATCATAAGTGTTTGAAATTTGGAGAACACCTAAAAGTAAAACGTATTAGCATTTTAAAAAATTCATGGGATACAAACAAATATTGGCCAGTATTAATTAAATCTTTTACCTCTAAATGATCCTATCGTAGCAAACCTGATGAAACATCCAACAACACCCATTTGTGCTTCTTCAATATAGGGTTCCATCATCTCAGCAAACTTACCCCAAAGACAACATGCAAGGCGCTGATCTACTGATCACTACATATCAAAAAGTTAAATAAATTACTTTAATATATCATACTTTATATAGACTTATAAGGTCGATCTATATTACAAATCTACTGACCTTATGTCTCTCAGTGTGAATTCGATCTTCTTCAGTACCTTACCATTTTGAGACTGGAAAGTTTGTAACTCTCCAACATCCAAAGCCTGACCAATGACATCTTCAAGAAAGCAAAATAATGTTTTTAACTCACCAAAAATTATAACATTAAAAACGGTATATATACAGTGAAATCTTACCAATCAAGAAACTGATATTAGCTTTCCTACTTAGAACTTCTTCAAAAACGGTATATATACAGTGAAATCTTACATATCGTCATTTTTGTAATCACAATCATCAACTTTAGTGAAATTGATGAAGGTAATTTTTTTGGGGTGTTTGGAAGGTCGGTAGTGACCCTTGGCGTCAGTTACAGAAAAGTTACTAATGGTCTTCCACTCACCAACAACATGAGCTTACCTTCTTTTCAAAAAGGCATGCTTACATGTTGCTTGAATTCTATCACCCTTGCAAATAGAAGTGTTATGCCACGTATTTTAAATAAATAATCAGTGATGGTGAAAGTGAAATGTATATGGAAAAAGACATCAGCTTACCTTCTTGTCAGCAAAAATGATTTCAAGTATGAGGTTAAGATACTAAATGGGTGTTTTTGGTTAATAAAGAATATTAACGATAGCTTGAATACGATGGTGGTATATAGTTCTTAAGTAGATATGTTTTGAATGAATATTCTGTTTACAATTTAGTAGGAAAATTTTTGAAAAGTATATTAGCATTTTAAGATTGAGTTTTGGGAGAGTATCTTTTTTATTTTGGGAATGACTTATTTTCTTTATAAAATCATAAAGTTAGTATACTAAATGGTAATTGGTTGATAAAGAATATTATAACTGTTATATACTTTTTAAGTGATTATTTCAAAATTATTCAAATATATTTTATACTACTATAAGATGATGCTTGTCTTGATTCTGAAGCTTCTATTATTTTTAGTATATTGTTAATATATAAATTAAACTGTACATTTAGAGTTTCGTTAGTCAGTGTTAAGGGTTTGTTAACTTATAAACTTGCTTGGCAGGTTTTTCCTGTATAAAAAATGTTGAAAACAAATTGGGATGCGAAAAGGTGTTCTGCAATCTCTGTATCAGTTCATCGCCTCACATGTGTTAATGTTATTTTATAGTTCATATGAACGATGATGTATAGGTATACTCTACTATACATGTTATGAATGTTTCCGGTGCCGAGAGTATTTTTTATAACGGATGTAAAACTATAATCATAGGTTAGGTAACATACACGTTTGTAGCTTCCTTGACTATTTCTTGGAATAAGGTTAGTATTATGGAAGAATAAATGTTTTCTTTAACTTATTGGAACAATAAGCATATATATATATATGCGTGAGATAATAATAGTTTTGCTTGAGATAATAATAGTTTAGGTGGTCTTTTTTCATTTCCTAAACTACCTTCATAGAGATTATTTTTATAAGGTAGAATTAATGGCAGAAAAAGTAATCTCCCAAAAAAATCTAAAGGTAAATCCATAAAAAGAATTCTGTTTTAATTGTATTGATTTGTTTGTTTGTTTTAGGGTTTCTTCTCAATTCTTTTTAAATAGGCATGACTATAATGTGCTCATATAGGATTTATTGTTATAAGTCATTGTGTGGATTGCCCATAACCAAGTCCATCCAAGTACGAGTAGAAGTCCATGAAGGTTTACATCCAGCCCATCTACATTGCATCTAAGAGTAGCACACATGGAGACCCATTCAACTTTTGTCTTCATGAACTTTGACCAAGTCTTTATGTATAGTATATTGTAATCAATGTGGTAAATATGCATTCAATGCTTAGATCTTCTCCCTTTGTAAACCCTTGTATCAACCACTATATATATATGTGGTGATAGCTAATGAGAAATACACATCATTCCTAACAAACCATTTCACTTATATTACAACACATTACCAGCATGAAAGCTCTCTACACCTGAGCAATCTCTCTTCGCCGGCGATCCTCTTTTCCGGCCAGCTCCTCCGGCACTCATCCTTGTTCCGCCGGCCACTCCTCTCTCTCTCACAGTTTTCCGGCCATCTCTCCGCCTCTCTCAACCACCTCAATCCGCAGTTCTCTTCCACTCTCTCACAGTGGTCCATTCAGAATCCTTGTGCAAAAGGTAAACTAATCAAAACCTAAAAACCTAAGAACACCATATATCTAAATCTTGGATCTATATGAATCCTAAAACTTATAAAATCTATAAATCTAAAATTATCTCAAATCTTAATCTTGAACCTAAGATCTATATGAAACTTGATTCTAAAAATTATTTGAATCCTAAAACTTATTAAATCATCTAAAGATGTATATGAATCTCCTTTTCTCCTATTTTCATCCGGCCTTAAATCCGGATTGTCTAAAGGATCAAAACCCATAATCAAATCCTTTGATCATCCACATCACCAGCTGTTCTAGCAGGATGTATAAGCCGGCCATCAAAACCTTACCATTATAATCCTTAAAATCAGATATGTATCTTGATGGCCATTATACATATCAATCCCCTAAAGCCATAATCGGCTGAACCCCTAATTCCAATTATGGCCATGATCTTTCCGGTCATGATCTTTTTCCAGCCATGACTCTTTTCCGGCCAGATTCTTTGAAAATCAGTCAAGCCAAAAATAAAATCGAAATTAAAACCTAATCAATGCATATCTTTGACCATTGATGTTTGTTTTGTAACTGATAAAGTTTCAAAACTTTTATGATTTTCTAAATGCATATTTGATTTTAATAAATGCATATCTTTGACTAGGTATTATGATTTTCTAAATGCATATCTTTGACTAGGTAGTATTTTAATATTATAACATATACTCTTGATTTAAATTAATATATCATAAGATAATATAAATTCTGTTTTGAAATCATTTGACCTCATAATTGTTTGTCAAAATTTTCTTGATCTAAAACCATCCTTGAAAATCGATTTTGTGATGATTGAAAAACAAATATTTTAAAACATACAATATCCTCACTGGATTGATCATCTTATCATGAGTTCTTATTCCTTTATGGATCATTTGATTCAGATGTCGAAAATCAACAATCTTGAGTATGCTGCCCTTAATCTCTCCGGAGACAATTACCTTCAATGGGCACTTGACACCAAGATCACCCTGAAATCCAAAAACCTTGGTGAATGTATCACTGATGGCAATGAGTCATCAGAAAGGGATATATACAAGGCGGTTTTAATTATACGCCATCACCTTGCTAAAAGTCTCAAAGATCAATATCTCACTGTTGAGAATCCTCTGAACCTTTGGGAAGAACTGAAATCTAGGTATGATCACCAGAGGACGATGCTCTTACCAAAGGCCCTATATGATTGGAGGAACCTAGGGATCCACGACTTTAAGTCTGTGGATGAGTATAACTCAGATCTATTCAAGATAGTCTCAAATTTTGAACTGTGTGGAGAGACTATCACTGATGCTGACATGTTAGAGAAGACTTTCTCTACATTCCACACA
>JABAYD010054878.1:0-13495 GCA_014822095.1 Diplotaxis tenuifolia
CTGTAAGGTTAGTTAGGAGCCATCGGATTAGTTTTGGGATCAACGGCTGAGAGTAAGTGCCGCCAAATGTAAAGATGCGTCCACTAACATGTTTTTTGGTTAGGGTTAGAAGTTAACTAAATGAAAGATTGCTTGTTGAGAGGGAACAAGAAGTTGTCTACTCCGAGGAAGAAAGTGACCTTGTAGCGTAATGTGACCAAACATGATATGTAAACTGAGGAAAGTGACCTGCAGTGATATTATTTCTATTAAGTACACGGTCATCACAGTAACCAATGAATATAAAAGGATTTTGTTCGCGGTCATCAAAACCTTGAGAGATTCGATTTTACACACCAACACACAATCATTAGTTTTATTTGCCGCAATCCTTCCTTGGTGTCTGGATCTTAAGTAGTGTTCTTATTACACACACCATCTTCTAGACTACAGACAGGGGTACGCTCTCTCCTTCTCCCCTGTCTGATTTCGTTTTCGACTCTTTCGAGACGATCTCATCTCCCTCCTTTCGATCTGGCTCTTTTTCTACTGATTAAAGATTCGCTTTTTTTTTTTTTTTCTTATTTCTGTGGGTTTTGCTTTTCTTTGTAAAGTTTGGATAATTGATTCTGAACAAGAAT
The DNA here is from genome assembly GCA_014822095.1 of Diplotaxis tenuifolia. Taxonomy (NCBI): domain Eukaryota; kingdom Viridiplantae; phylum Streptophyta; class Magnoliopsida; order Brassicales; family Brassicaceae; genus Diplotaxis; species Diplotaxis tenuifolia. The sequence goes on from JABAYD010054878.1 coordinate 621, forward strand.
CATGGCGAGGAAGATGCTTGCTGATGGAGAGCTTAACAACGCAGCGGCCACCGAGACTCACTATGATTTTGATTTGTTTGTAATCGGTGCCGGGAGCGGCGGTGTCCGTGCAGCTAGGTTCTCGGCTAACAATGGTGCCAAGGTAAGATTTACAAGAACAGTGTTGTGATGCCTAATGGTGTTTGTTGTTGTTGTTGTTCTGAATGGAATGTTGTTATATAGGTTGGTATATGTGAGCTCCCCTTTCACCCTATTAGTTCCGAGGAGATTGGAGGTGTTGGTGGCACGTAAGTTCTCTCCTATATCCCATTATGCTTTGCCTCCTTGTTAATACTTGCTTTGAGACTTGTTTCCACACTTTGGTTGGGGCTTTTCAGGTGTGTTATTCGTGGTTGCGTTCCCAAAAAGATTCTCGTTTATGGTGCTACCTATGGTGGTGAACTTGAGGTTAGTCGAAATCCAGCTTTTTTTCCATCATTTGATTGCCTTTATTTTAGCTGTCTGTGAAACGTTAGTGGACAGGCACTAAGTTATGTGTTCTGTTGTGAGTTATCTTCTGGCAGGATGCTAGAAACTATGGGTGGGAAATCAATGGGAATGTCGACTTCAATTGGAAGAAGCTTCTTCAAAAGAAGGTATGTATTTCTTTTCTTTTTCTTGAATGAGTAAAATATTTTACACTGGTTAGCTTTTAAACCGTTGAGTCGAGTGACGTTTAGGGTTTTAACGTTTTGGATGGTTTGGTGTTAACATCAGTATTGACCGTGTTTAGTTTTTCCTCCTATGTGCAGACTGATGAGATATTAAGACTGAACAATATTTACAAGCGGTTGTTGGCGAATGCTGCTGTGAAGTTGTATGAAGGTGAAGGAAGAATAGTTGGTCCTAACGAAGTGGAGGTCAGACAAATCGATGGCACCAAAATAAGTTACACCGCCAAGCACATTTTGATTGCTACTGGCAGCAGAGCACAGAAGCCCAACATCCCTGGACATGTAAGTCTCTCTGTTCATCTCTACTTATCTACAATACCAACGAGTGTGTTCACAATATGATCTTCTGCGAGAAAAACTATAAACTGCTATGTATAGACGGTCCATTGAGTTTTTGGACATAAACTGTCTTTTACAGGAGCTGGCTATTACATCTGACGAAGCTTTAAGTTTGGAAGAGTTTCCTAAACGTGCTATAGTGCTTGGAGGAGGGTAATATCTTCCTTTAAGTGTACCTTCCTTAAGCATGTTAGTCATATCAATGGTTTAATCCCCGTTTGCATGTACTTTTCTAAAATCAGGTACATTGCTGTTGAGTTTGCATCAATATGGCGTGGAATGGGTGCTACTGTAGATTTGTTCTTCAGGAAGGAACTTCCACTAAGGTGCGCCACAAGTTTTTGTCCTCTCTTTTTTGGTGTCTAATGCAGCCAACTTTCTTGATTATTTTTAAAACTTTACCTTTTTCAGGGGCTTTGATGACGAGATGAGGGCACTTGTGGCTAGAAATCTTGAAGGAAGGGGTATCAATCTGCATCCACAAACAAGTTTGGCTGAGGTATCTGAGTATGATTGTTAATTTCCATCTCTCATTGCTGTTTACATTTTTTGTCACTCGTTTCAGCAGTTCATCCTTCACTGAACATATGTGTATCTTTTAATTTATAGTTGATAAAAACAGACGATGGGATAAAAGTAATATCCTCTCATGGGGAAGAATTCGTGGCAGATGTCGTACTATTTGCTACTGGTAACTTTTCTAACCCGTTCTATTTTACTTTAACACATGTATATCGGTGTGTGGCTTTATTGTTTACAAAACAGTTTATGTTTGTGCGTTATACTTGAATTTATTGCAGGAAGGATTCCTAATACCAAGAGATTGAATTTAGAAGCTGTTGGTGTTGAACTTCATCAGGCTGGAGCTGTAAAGGTCGTCACAACTTTCCCACTGTTGCAGATTTTGTAACTTATGCTCTTGCAGGTGCTAACTCAGTACACTATCCGCAGGTTGATGAGTACTCACGCACTAATATACCTAGCATATGGGCTGTGGGAGACGCTACAAACCGGATCAACCTTACACCTGTTGTGTTAATGGAGGCCACCTGCTTTGCGGTTTGTGCCTCTATCCCTGCAGTTATAAATTTCAACTTTTGTCTTTGTGAATGTCCAGTTATGTAATCCATTTTGTTTTGATGTTTGCAGAACACTGTATTTGGTGGGAAGCCTACTAAAGCAGACTACACCAATGTAGCCTGTGCCGTATTTTGGTAAGCATTCTTTCTTGTTGGATATTACCAAATCAGTTTGAAGTTTTCTCAGCGGTTTCCCCCTTTATGGTTTATATCTTTATCTTCTCTGTTTGGCAGCATACCACCACTAGCTGTGGTGGGTCTCAGCGAAGAAGAGGCAGTGGAAAAAGCAACCGGGGATATTTTGGTTTTCACCTCAGGCTTTAACCCCATGAAGAACACCATTTCAGGGTACGCTAGCATTCAAATTCTAATTACTGCTTATAACGACACACAGTTGTTGATTTTATTTTGTAGATACTTCTTGGTTCCTCAGCATGCTTTTTGCATCTGAAATCTCTTTGATGAATATACCATCCTCTTTAATGTAATCATATATTTCTTTTGGTGATAGACGGCAGGAAAAATCATTAATGAAGCTTATAGTTGATGAGAAGACTGATAAGGTTATTGGAGCATCTATGTGCGGTCCAGATGCAGCTGAAATCATGCAGGCAAGTTTTCTTAAATGGTAGCTTCTACTATTTATTTACTTGTCACTTTGTCAGCTAGTTGCTATAATGCATTTAGTAGTGCATGGGTTTAATGCCACCTAATAACTTAAATGACAGAAAAAATTTGTGGGATAAATTTGAATGATTTAGACTAATGAGACGACATCATGTCAATGCCTGAAACGTAGATAGAAGATTCAGGGGTAGAAGAGAACCTGATTTGAGTTTGAGAAGTGTTGAACCTTAAGTGTATAAATCAAAACTCAACTACTAGAGTTTGATTTGGTGGAGTCTCATTCTTTTTAATGTCTTTTATTGCTAAATGCAGGGGATTGCAATTGCGCTCAAGTGTGGAGCAACTAAAGCACAGTTTGATAGCACGGTTAGTAAAATGAATCAGAACACTTGCGTTTTTCAACATGTTTGAAGATTAGAAAAGAATTAAATTTAACATTGTAAATAATGACACAGGTTGGGATACATCCATCTTCTGCAGAGGAATTCGTGACAATGCGCACTGTGACCAGACGCATAGCCTACAAAGCCAAACCTAAGACGAGTCTATGAACCGCCAAAATTTAAAAAGACAATTTGCATAAAACACTTTATTAGAGGGTCAGACCGAAACATGAGTTTCCTTATACTCATGTTCCAATAAATGTTTTGCATAAGTTTTTGTTTGTTTGTTTGTTGATTACTACTAAAATCCAGAAACACACAATTTCTGCTTCTCGTATTGCTAGTGAAACTTCATCACCAAATATATGCATTATCTTTGGATAAAATTATCTCCCTTTTGGTCATTCGTCTTCTTCAGTTTGTTTGGTAAGTTTTGTTTCAATGGTGTATTTAATTGGACAAGGTTAATTAGATTAAGAAATATAAGACCAAGTTCAATCTACATATAACTGGATCTTTTTACACTACTAAAATTAATCCGCATAGCCACTGTGAATCCGTGGCTGTAGAGTATAAAAACCGTGGCTATATTAAAGAAGCCACATTTCAAAGTCGAAAAACTGTCGTGGGTATAGCTTTGTGACTTAAAAAAGGTGTGCCCTATCGTAGCTTAAGAGCCACGTTTTTGCCACTGTTGTATCGTGGTTTTTTTAACTACGGTTTATGTTTCTGAAGCGTGGCTAATGAAACCCACGGTTTAACCACTATATATATTCGTGACTTATGTAGCCACGTTTAAGTCACTTTTAAATCGTGGCTTTGCTACCCACAATTTTTATTAAAGATCGTGGCTTTTCGTTTTTATCTAGCTACAACAAACTAACCACGAATTGTGTTTTTTTTTGTGTTTTTTTGGATTTGCTTTAATTACCTAATTAAACTATTTCAATTTCTAATTAAACCCTAAAACACAAATTAAAAAGAACTTGAAATTACATTAATAGATAGAAAGTTGGTTTTACAAAAGAGTTAACATCAAAATCCTCATAAACATACATATTAAGGTTGAGGAGCAAAAGACATGAGTTTTAGGAAACCAAAAGAGAGAGTTATGGTACAAAAGACTTGAAACATACATCTAGATGGCATTGTGTTGAGAAGAAGGCTGAGCCGAAGAGTTTTGAGGCTGAGGAGTAAGCACTTGTTGCTGAGTGGATGATTGTTGGAGCAGAAAGAATTGGAGGAGCTGATTCACTGCATCTCTTCTTGCTGCCACATCGTCCTTCATAGTTGACATGTCCTCCTTCACAGCACTAACATCATCAGTGACACTTTGCAAGCTCGTCTCAAGACCTGCCACACGCATCTCAATCTCCAGGTTACGGGTAAGACTAGATGGGACTTTTGCAGATGGCGGTTGTTCCTTATACTGGGCACTGCCGAGTCCATAGACATGCCCCCTCTTAGTCTTAGCATTCTGAGATTAAAGAAAAAACAAACTCAGTAGAAACTCAACTCCACAAACAACATTTTATGAACTTATTCTATCACTTCACTCCTAACACCAACTCCACATACAACATTCTAAAACATACACTTACTAATCACAAACATAAAAGACAGAAACATAACACAAACACAGAGAAAATAGTGACATATCTTCAGATAAGCTTGGTTTAGCAAGAGGCGAGAAGGACCTGAAGTTTCTGATGGACTTTATGGTGGTCCTTCAGTGTTAGAGAGCGGTGTGGCTTCAAGCTCAGCTTGAGTAACCAGTTCTTCAGCTCGGTAGTCCACAAATGTTCCATCCTTGCGTGTGTGTGTGTCTTCCTGACAAGATCTGTGTAGGATGGAGGTTCACCATTCTGGACAGTCTGTAAAGACAAAAAAATAAATTAGAGTTAAATTTAAAGGATGATGACAGAGAACATACCATGATATATTCATGTCTTACAAAACCACAGGGTCATGCGTTATGCTTGTGTTCTCCTTTATCCACTGGGTCTGATTTGCGGCTTGTAGCAGCTTTCTTGCTCTTCTTCTTGGCTGCGTCTGTCACCCAATACTCCAGTAGTGTATTCCAGTCCTCATCGCTGATATAGCTTGGCTGCTTGTTCTTCCTCTTCTTGGTGCTAATCCTTTCACCAATCGATATCCATGTCTCCTTCTTCCACATGGCATAAACCAAGTCATTAAACTGAGGTTCCCAATAGTAATTTTGCTACAAAAGAACAAGTAATACAATTAGAGATAGAAAATAAAACATAATAAAATTATGGTTTAACAAAGAATAATGATGTGTAAATAACTTACAACAAACGTCTGCCACCATGAGTCAGTTCTTTCTTTAGGGACACTCCTCCAACTCTTCCAAGGTCCCATGTAATATGCTTGCCATGTTGTACGAATGAAAGCGTGCACTGATGGGTCAACAGAAAACCTACACAGATTACAAACATAATGTTAGTTAATCCAAAACGACACAACAAACATCAGAGACAAAAATCAGAGACATTAATATCAGAAATATTAATCAATCCTAATCTATTTCAAAGCTTCTGTTAAGGAACAAAATGATAAATATTAATTAACCATAATCAACTCAAAGCTTACTAAAAATCAGAGACAATCCTAACGTACCTCACATCCTAAGTTGAACAAGAAGATTAATTACAATAAATTCAAAGCTTACCATAAAGCTCCATTGAATTTATCCGGATGAAGATGTGGCTGGGATATCTTAGCATGGGAGTTGAACAGGGCATTGAGAGACATCTGCGAGTAGATATTTGATCAGGATGATGAAGCAGTACGGTTTTGAGCAATTCCCGTGGCACCAGGAGGCATTGGAGGAGACGAAGTTGTCCCTGGAACTCTTGTTGAGTTCATCTGTTGACAACATAAGAAAAAAATAAAATAATTGAGACAGAAACGAATTAAACAAGACACATAGACAAAAGAAACAGGGAGACAAAACGAGACAGAGACAAAACCGAAAAAGAAAAGAGACAGAGACATAACAATTCAAAAAAAATGACACATGGACAAATTGGAGACAAAACCGAAACTAAAAAGACACAGATACACAAACAAAACGAATTAAAAAGACAGAGACAAAAACCCCTAAATCAAAAGCCCTAAATAAAAAAACTCTGAATCAAAAAACCCTAAATCATAAAGCCCTAAATCATAAAACCCTAAAATCAAAAACCCTAAACCAAGCAAGACAGAGAAACTATAACTAAACAAGCCTCCTAAACGAGAATCTAAAAATGCGATTTGTATCGGAGACAGAGAGGAGACGGCTGAGAGAAGATAGAATCGAAGGATTACCTTGAGAGATGTGATAGGGAGAGGAGACGGAGATGATTGGTATCAGAGACGGAGATGATTCAAATCGGAGACGGAGAGGATTCGAATCGGAGACGGAGAAGGTTGGAATCGGAGACGGTGAGGACGGAACTCAAAGGCGGCGACGAGAAGTCGAGAAGTCTCTCTCGAGAGAGTTTAGTTTTTTAGCTAAGTGTTGGGAAGAAAGAAAAGATATGTAAATAAATCGTTTTGGGGAAGCCACAGTTATTTCATAGCATAAGCGTGGCTTATTTTAATCCATAACCGCGAAATGAAAAACAATTCGAGCCCAAACAAAACTGTGTACGAAATTTCATAATTAAGCCACGAAAAGCCCACGAAAATGTCGTGGATTGGCCCTATAATCAACCGCGAAATGAAACAAAAATTGGAGCCCAAACCAAATCGTGTGGAGGCAAAGTCATAAAGCCACGATAAGGCCACGGCATTTTCGTGCCTACGTCCAAATACCAAAGTGAAACCCCAAACTTCAAATCCCTAAATTATAACCCTTACTCTTATCCTCAACCTACACTCATACAACAAATACATTTCTCACCCTTCCTACATTTTTTACAATCTTACAACATTTTATACATTATGACAACATATTTAACATCATTATAACTTATTTTACATCCTCACAACAGTTTTTGCAATCACACAACATATTTTACAATCTCACAACATATTATACAATCTTAGAACATATTTCACATCCATACACACATATATGACAATCTGAGAATATATTTCACTATTCCGATTCACTATCCGAATTGCCATCAACCCTTTCAAATTCAGTATCTGATACATACTCATCATTTGGTAGATTCACTAGGACAATATCATAATCAGAAACATCGTCAACAACATGTGTCTCCACCCGTAACAATGAACTTTCAGCAACTTGGTCACGTCTATCATCTTGCCACGCTGTTAAGGCAATTTCTGACGTTTCCCGGATTCCACGGGGAAAGATTTTTGCACATGCCAACCAATCATTGGTTGCTTGTTGACGTATCCGTGGATAAGGAATAAAACATGCTTGATCACAGTTATCTGTTCAATATACAAGAACATCATATTTTGAATCTAAAAATAATAATATATATAAATATAAATATATACATATATGTGTATATATTTACTTTTACTTACTTGGTAATACAAAAGGATCATATTTTGCATATTGTCTGCGTGGTGAGACATCAACTAGACCAGATGAATATCTTCTCATACCGCGATCGGTTGTGTCAAACCACGAACATTTGAAAACCATGATTTTCAAGCCAACATCACCATGATACTCTACCATCATGATCTCCTGAATGAGGCCATAGTAGTCTGTATCATTGGTTCCAGGGACACAAACACCATAATGTTGAGTTTTCTTATTTTGACCATGGTTATGGGTGTGCAAAGTGTATCCCAGTGTGTGGTATATTGGCCAAAACCTATAACTACGCTTAGGACCTTGTACAAAATCCAACATCCCCATAGGAAACGTGTGATACTGAGTTGCATCATTAATCTGCAATACAATAACATTATTATAAATTCCAAGTTTGCTCTTAAAATTTTAAAACTTAGTAATATAAACACAACAAGACTCACATAGTCTTTGCACCATTCTGTAAACCTAGTGTCTTTCGCTTTTTGCATTGCTGTTGGAGTAATATCCGAAATATTTAACGTCGTCCATTCTTCAAACATCCTGCACGCATCAATATTTTAATTCTGATACTAGAAATATGTAATTATATTAGATTTTTTACAGTTGAGCAACATAAATGTCTGAAGAATGGTGTTATCTTCTTCATTCAACCAACCAGTTGAGCACTTGCCACTGATTCTCCCTTCATGGAAAAACAAGGATGGTACATCCGGATCGTTGTATGAGAAACGAATATCATTCGGACCTTCTTGAATGCTCATGATTTCAGGATGCCCAAAAAAAGTAGAAGAAGCATTTGAAATCTCCTCGTTAATCCACTGTGCCACTGTCGAACCCGCAATATGAGCTTTGTTTTTGACCATCTTCTTCAAATAGTACATGTATCTCTCAAATACATACATCCACCTAAAATGGACAGGACCACCTAAGGCTACTTCATCTGGAAGGTGCACAAGAAGATGTTCCATAACATCAAAGAACGATGGAACAAATATTTTTTCCAAGTTACAAAGTTTCACAGCGATATTTGCCTTTAAAAGACAAACATCTGACTCTTTCAAAACCTTCGAAGAGATACTTCGGAAGAAGAGGGCAATATCTGTAAACAAAACACTTAGATTATAATATCAATTATAAAAAATATTTAAAACATTACAAGAAAAAAATACCTCTAATTGTTGTGTGAACATTTTTTGGAATGAGTTCAACAAACGCAAATGGATAAAGGCGCTCCATTATGAAATGACAATCATAACTTTTCAGTCCATGTAGCTTTAAAGTGCTTTCGTCAATACATCGACTAAATTTGGAGGAGTATCCATCGGGAAATTTGATGTCATTTTTCAACCATAGAAGGAATTATCGTTTTCCCGCATTTGATAGCCTAAAAATTGGCACATGCATCGTTCCATCTTCATTTATCTCTAAATCCTGTCTTCTGCATATTCCCGGAAGATCTAATATGCTTTTGATGTTGTCTTTCGTCTTCCGGGAACATTTAACAACGTGTTCGTCACATTATCGAAGAAATTTTTCTCAATGTGCATGAAGTCAAGGCTATGCAGAAAGAAGATGAGTTTCCCAATACGGAAATTCCCAAAAGATACTCTTTTTTACCCAATTGTGAGTAATTCTATAACCAGATATTGTCTTCGACGGGTTATCATGTCCTTTCCCTCCACAGGTTACCGATTCTTTTAAACCTTCGGTATTATTTATCCTTTCACACAATATTTCTTCCCCCATCAACCATGGTGGAGGAAGATCATGTACGGCTTTTGCCCGTCTAAATGCTTGAGTGTTCTTCATGTAAGGATGATCTGCAGGTAAAAACCTTATGTGGCAATCAAGCCAACTATGTTTTCGTCCATTAGGCGACCATAATGCATCTGTCTCATCTTGACAGCATGGACATGCCATCCGACCATGAGTACTACAACCTGAAAGCATCCCATAATCTGGAAAATCGCTTATCGTCCTCATCAACACTGCTCACATTATGAAGCTTTCTTTCTTTGAAACATCATAAGCCTCCACACCATCCTTCCATAAACTTTGTAATTCTTCAATCAACGAATGCAAGTAAATACCTAATCTTTTCTTCGGATGTTAAGGTCTAGGTATTAGTACCGAAAGTAACAAAATTTCTCTTTTCATGCACATTTCCGGAGGTAAATTGTACGGTGTTACAATAACTGGCCAGACAGAATGTGCTTCGTCACTCATACCAACTGGATTAAACTCATCGGTTGATAAGCATAGATAAATATTCCGGCTTTCAGCAGCAAATGCAGGATATACCTCCTTGAAGTGTTTCCACGCTATGGCATCAATTGGGTGATGCATTTCACCTTCTGGAGACATATGTTCCTTATGCCACCGCATATGAGAAGCTGTTGCCTCGAGTTGATATAGACGTTTCAGACGCTCTGTAATCGGCAAGTAAAACATTTGTTGTTTTGGTTTGTTTTTCCCTTTTCCATTGTTCGGATAATAGCGATCTTCTCCACAAAACTGGCATTTGACCAACTTCGCATCGTCTCCTTTCCAAAACAGCATACAATTCTTCACGCAAACATCAATCTTCTGCATCAGTTTTTTTGTCTCGTAATATGTTGATCGAGCTTTATTCGGCTGCGGAAGCATTTTTTTAAATACTTCTGATATCTCATCCACACAAGCTTCTGCCAAATTATAATCTGTCTTTAATTTCATCATCTCTGAAGCAAGAGACATCTGAGATATTCCTTCTGCACATCTTTCGTAAAGAGGTTGAGTGGCTGCTTTAAATGCATCAAAAAAATTATCATGATATGGTTCCGCTATCTCCGTCTCTTCTATAGGTTCTGGCACGTAGGCTGGCGTAATGTCCGCTTGTACTTCTGGAATCTCCTGGTAAAAATCTTCTTGACCAATCCAAGTAGGATTCTCCCACATTCCATCTTCACCCGTCGAGTTATTCGCCCCATAACTCTCACCGACATCATAAAATTTCTCTCCATTATCCGTCCAGACATAATAATTGTCTTTAAAACCATATGAGAATAAATGTCTGGAGACAACTCTCACATGTCGTTGCTTCACATTTTTGCATTGCGCACATGGACACAATAATGTTTGACCTTACTTGATAATCAGCTTGATTACATGCAAATTGGAGAAATGCATTAATACCTCCAATAAAAACTATAGAAACTTGATTACTTCCTGGATCAAACCTTTCATCCATCCATTCTCTTGATTCAAAGTAGAAAGAGTTTTTAAAATTTTTGAGAGAAAATAATGAGATGAATCTATTTTGAGAAACAATAATGAGATGAATATTTGTCTCGGGCAGGTTTGATTATTAAAGTGTGCCACGACACAGTCACTACAATACCGTGGCTACATAAAAAATCACTGCATAGCCACAAAACAGTCATGAACAATCTGTGACTTATTCACTTTCGTTAAGCTTTGTCGGCACAAAATTCCAAAAAAACTAAGCCACGAAGAAACCATGGCTAAAACCGTGGCTTTGTATGTCAGCAGGAAAAAAAGCTTCCCACTGCAGTTTTCGTAGGAAAACCGTGGCTTGTTATCTATTCCACGATATAATCGTAGCTTTGTTCGTGGCTTTTGGTTGCCACAGTTTTCTGTGTGGCTAAAATGTGGCTTATTTTTGCTCTTTTTGTGGATTTTATCTTTTCTTGGTTTTTTCGTGGCTGTATCGTGGTTTTTTGAATAAAGCCACGGTATACGCGTGGCATTTGCGTGGCTGTGCGGTAAAATTCTACTAGTGTTATTTGGATTTAGAACATGTGTAAGGGCATGGTGCTCTCTCGAGTCTCTCAATAATAAAAGTTAAATTCATTTAATAAAATATAGATGCATGTCTGGTAGGTTAAATTGTGTTTGCCCGCCTTTTCTTATTCGTGAGTAAGCAAGTTGCTAAAAGAACGACATCCATTGTGTAGACAATCTCAAAACAAGATAATATTTGCTCAGCTGAGCTTTGTTGATAGAACATAACGATGATAAAGAAAGGAAAGAACTTGTAGGTTGCGTTCAATTCAAAGAGTTGTATTGATTCATAAAGATGAGAAGAGAGGCGCATTCAACGAAGCCAAAGTTACCAATTACAAGCATATAACGAAATATTTATATCAGTCTTAGAAACCCCGTTACATGTTACTAAAACTTTCTAATGCTCCTGTAGAAGGGTAGTGAAAAAAAAACAAGAAGGATTGTAAAAAGAAATATCTGGAGCTGACAATCTACATTACAAGAAGACAAACACGCTATGAAATCGAGAACAAGAAGAATATTTAAGAATCCAATTTTGAGCTCCACAAACTTATAACTGTCTCCATCACTTGTGTTTATATATAATTTGATACAAGTTGTTAACGTCCCAATACCTTCCTGCTCGTCATGATCCTACTAGCAATGGGCATGCATCGACTGCATAGCGTCTTGTCTTTGTTAACATCTTCAACAACAGGAGGGAGAGGGATCTGTGAAGCAAACCCCACAAAAAGTTCATATTTAGTTTTTTTAGTAATGATAATGCGTCGAAGAACCTTCTTTGTGTCCATATTTGGAGTTGAATTTCATAAGAATCAGCCTGGGAAACAGTCATTGTACACGTGAGAAGGAATGAAGCAACCACACTCGGTTCTCACATCCGTTACTTGCCTTCTTTCATCTTAAAAACTCAGGAAATTAACATTGTCAAATCTGATAACAAGCCGACAAATCTTACTATTTGTAAGTATACGTCAAATATCAAGTATTTTTGTATCCTTTAATACTAGTTTCGTTACTTGATTTGTTAGCTACTATTTACTACTCGTTCTAAAAAAAACTTGTTACAACGTTAATTTTTTTTATCTATTAAAAATATTTAGCCTTTGTTTTTTTTTTTGACATCAAAATGCTGATCTATTACTCAAGCTTGAGGTGGTTTGGGAATCCAGACCGGAATAGGACAACCAACAAATAAAAGGCCACGATAAAATGATCTAGCAGTCCTAGCTAAGGAATCCAATGCTCCATTCTGTGTCCGTGGGACATGAATGATCTTGAAATCTGGAAAGCAAATTTGAAGGATCTTGAGCTTTTTTATTTCCGTTGAGAAGCTAGGTCAATCTTGAGGGTTTCTTAGTATCACGATCATCTCCTTGCAGTCTGTTGATATTCGTGTTTACACACACCAATTAACCTA
>JABAYD010054891.1:0-12421 GCA_014822095.1 Diplotaxis tenuifolia
GGCGGCCAACTACTTATTCATGTATTAGTAGATTTCCAATTCCTTGTTGTATTAGGTTTTGGATAACTTCCATATTTCTATGTCTTGTAATCTCTATATAAGAGAACTTCTATTATCAATGAAATACACACAATTCTCTCAATTCTCTCTCGTTTACAACAATGATTGTATTAATGAAATGTAAATTTTCTTACTATATTTAAAATGTTAGGTGATGGAGAATAGTTTGTTTATTATAGAATCAATTTCAGTACTGTAGGAGTGAGTATTGATGCATTTTGTTGGAACGTGAAAAGAAGAATAAGAGAACGTAAGAGGCATCCTCCTTGCTAATATGAGAAACTATAGTAAAGATATCTCATGGGTTGAGGGTTGCTATTTACTTCCTCCGTTTTTAATACATGAAGTTTTAAGATTATCTACACAACTTAAGAAAATATTTAGGTTTTTTGACTTTTTCACATTTTTTGAATAAAAATATTATTATTTAAAATAATTACAATTTAATTAATAATAAAATAGAATGTATAATATCATTGGTCGTAATATTAACTGTTAGTAAATTTATAAAGAAGTTAAAACCTTTATATAATCTATACTAATAAAGTTAATAAATATGTTTTGATAGACTATTTACGTTACTTTTTCACATGGGGGCTTTTGCCATGCGCATGCTTTTTGTCTCTACCCAGCGCGTGCATACTTGGATTTTTCTTCTATGCCGAGTGCTTGCAAATGGGCTTCGCATAGCAGGCCCGCCTTCGCGTCAGCCCGGATCGGCCCGCCCGAAATTAGGGTTTTCCCCTACCTTTCTTCTCCCCCTCTCTCCCCCCCCCACCGATCTTAAGCCTCTGCGATTTCAGTGAAAAACCTCAAACTTTTGACTGCCGTAACGTTCCCCATCTCCTTGCTAATCCCATCCCAACTGAGATGTTCTCGTCCGTAAGCTCGAGCAAGTGATGGCGTTGACAAATACAAATGTCGAGTTGCAGGTACATCTTTCTATTTTTTAGCTTTCGTTCTTAGTAGTTAATGTTCATACATCTCATACCAGCCACTTCTTCTCTTTCATACGTCATTGGTGAGGTTGTCAAGACCATCACAACTAGAGGACTCAACGTATAATGGTGAACATCTGAGCTGATTTGTATTATCTCTCCACACATCCTTCACTCATCCAATGGTTTGTAACCTGTCCATAATATAAGCATATACTTTAGTTTCATGTTAGTTAACTGGGATTTACTGATATTTGCTTTGGTCAACTTCAGGGACAAGGTAAACAAGACCCAAAGAGGCCCGAACTGCTTAGATTCTTGCATTGAGCACTATACATAAACATATCCATCGTTTTCTCTCATCCATTGGCTTATTGCACTCACTTTATGTTTTCCAAATAAGGGTTAGGATCTTCCGCAAGTAATGTAATAATCTCCGAGAACTGATTGGGTTCTGTTTCACAAGATTTGCTTACTCTCTTTGCTGTTTTGTTTGGCTCTAAAGGCTAATGGTTCAGCGAGAGTTAGGATAGGTGGAACTGATGTGATTGCAAGTGTAAAGGTACTTCTTTTATTATTCTCTGTCTCTACACTGTCATTGTTGATTGGGAAGTGCTACTGTTTAACTATGAATGTTAGAACACCATGATCTTGTGTAACTGCAGGCTGAGATTGGGAGGCCAAGTTCTCTCCAGCCAGATAAAGGAAAGGTTGCTGTTTTCATTGATTGCAGTCCAATAGATGAACCTTCTTGCATAGTGATAGGGATCATTGATAGCAATGATTTAATTCGAAAGTGTTTTGAAGTTAATTAGTTAAATGCTATATTCTCTGTCCTGTTTTTTTGTAAAAACTATTCTCATGATCTGGATTGATGCGTGTTTGTTAGTCTCTGGCCATTTATAAGAAGAAGCATCCATCAAGCGCATCCTGTTTGGTCTCTTCACTCTTATGCTTGCTTTTGTTGTGGGAATTTTTATTGTTCCTTTTCGGAAGGTATGGCTATAAAGCCTCTAGGAGTTACAGGCACATTCCCTACAGGTAAAAAGTTATTTTCATACTCCCTGCATCTTTCTTATGTAGTGTAGCTTAACTGCTTAAGGGTATTATATTCAAACTTGATGGGGCAGAGAAAACAAAAACCTCACTGGAACAGCTCGGTATGCAAGTGTCAACACACACCTTGGAGTAAATAAGTGTTTCTTCCTATCTATATAAGAAACCATTATGTGTTCAGGTCTGATACTGGTATGTGTCGTGTATCTCAAAAGAACATTAAGTCGAAGAGATGATTTGGAAGCAGTCGGTTATGTGCTTATACATTTGCTCAAAGGAAGGTAAGACTCTTCAGCTTCCACACAAACTCTCTATGCAACCAAATATGTTGAATCCTTTTCTGTCATGTAATAAATATAAGTTACAACTTTACATGTAATACATTTGCTCTTTTTTCTGTTCAATTTTGATATGTTTGTTGCAAGTTTGTTGTTTATCTTTAACTATGTTTCATGTAATATTTTTTTTAAAAAAATTTTAATAAGAAATATTTAATATTTTTAAAAAAAACCTTTAAATAAGAAACTTGTAATGGAGGACATTAAATCGTCCAATCTCTTAATGGAGTCTTTTAAAACACATTTGTTGCTTAAAAGTATTAAAAAATAAATAAGGGATCTTAAAAGTATTAATTTTACACATACTCTCAAACCATCAAAATAGTAGTGAAGCACCAAAAAGAATATGCATCAAAGGCAAACAATATTTGAACTTTTAAGTAAACCAAGTCTCAGAGAGAGACTAACTCTAATTCCTTAATGTCACTATCACTCTAGATTTGCTTAGAAAGACACATACTAGACATTATTCGCCTAACTCTAATTCCTTAGTGCACTATGACCCTAGATATGTCTAGAAAGACGCATATTAGACATTACTCTCTTCTCACTTACTACTACTCATTTTTCCTAGAGAACCACATCATCTTTACCCAAAAGTTCACGTGAACAACCTCCATTCACACTTTGATTCCCCATGATATATGAAAATAATAACGGGTAAAAGTTTCCGACTCATGTTTGGGCGACCCACGTTTCTGATTGTACTCTAAGTCCAACTACTCCCAATATTCGTTGGTGTTAATATTTACTACTGCATTTACCTATCGATTGGTAGCAGCTGTGTTCACCTTAAATTAGAAATGTTCACTAAATACAACAATTCAACACTTTCTTAATTATGTTCCCTATAAACAACTAATCTTAGTGCTTTTATCCCATACTATGAAGTATGAAACCTTGCTTCCTTTATCTTGGCTAACATATGATCTTCACTATGACGTGCATAATACGTCTTCTAAATCGTATAACAAACCTGCAACCCTTCATTCGTGCACATTACTGACTATTATTTATAAATCTTTATGAGTTCTCTCCACCTTAGGATCCTAATAGTAACCGAATAACTTTCACAAAACCAAAAATGTAAGAGTATTAGTATTATTCTGTGTTCAAAAACTCGTTAGGCGCTAGTCGGGCGTTCGGGTAGAGCCTAGCGCCTAGACATTTAATCGGAGATTAATCGGAAACTAATCGGGATTATTTTTTTTATTTTTTATTATATGTATACATCTATATATTATCATACCCGCAACTAAACAAAGTTATTGTTGTTTCCTAGTGGTTGAGAGCCTTAGTCTCTGTCCAAATAATCCGGCCTCGACTCTTCCCAGGTGCAAATTATTTATTTTCGTCTTATAATGTTTCAGTGGCAAAGTCACACATCGGTTAATGAAGGAAGAGGAAGCAAAATCTCACTCTATAAATAAAGTATGTGATGCCCTGTGAGAAACAAAGTAATTGGGCTTCCTCTACAGCCCATTATATACCTTCAAAGTTTAATATTTAGGTCCTATTAATGTTTAAGCTGGCCGATTAATCGGTTGAGCTACCGATTAATTGTCTAATGGGCCGATTATTTATATATTGGGCCGACTAATGGGCCGATTATTTATATATTGGGCCGACTAATCGTTTATTGATTTATTGGCCCGATTAGGTTAAAATCGACACGGTTGAGTCCCGACCAGCGTTTAGTCGGGCGCCTAGGCAGCAATTCGCCCGCGTTTTAGAACACGGGTATTATTAACCCTTCTTCTTGCAGTTCAACCTTTCTTCTTCTTTTTCTTTGTTTCTTTTATTTGTTTCTCTGTTCTTCTATAACTTAATCAGAAGATACAATCTTAATAGTCACAAGGAGAAACCGTATAATCAAGAAACCAAGATATGTCTCAACTTGATCGTATATAAACTTTAAGTGTGTTTCTTTTCCATAGCTAAAGCTTGAAAAGAAATCGTGAAAATATATGTTAACAATAAATTATTATAAATCACACCAATATAAATATAAATTTCAACCATTATACTTTACAAAACTAAAGATTGGAATAATAGAAAAAAAAAACTACAAACCCAGCGCGTAGCGCCGGAATACTACTAGTTTAGAATAAATTTGAGAATCCATCTACATGTTCAAGAATGAGGATACTTTATAAGAAACGGAAGTGGAGATGCGTTTTTCTTGTATAAATTTATTTTTTCATCATTTCCCCAAATGATCAAAATCATATGGTTTTACAGTCAAACTTTGATGGTATTTCTCCTACTTTTCAATTTTAATTTGTTATGCAAAACTAAGGAGTGGTACATAGGAAGCTATATTTGAGCTGGCAGAAAGAATTGGAAAAGTTAAAGTTGGGGCTTTTAATCCTGATAAGCCACAAGTTCAGGATTACGTAAGGGTTCAGATTCGATTCGATGTCTCTAGACCTCTTAAGAAATCGATGGTGGTTAACTTACCTGATGATGGTGGATCAACTATTGTTTATTTCAACTATGAAAGAGTTCAGAAGAGATGCTATGAGTGTCAACGACTAAATCATGCTAAAAATGTGTGCCCTCGTTTAGTAAAGAAGCGTAAGGAGGATGCTATGGAAAGAAGAAAAAGAATCATTAAAGAGAAGAGTGCCTCCGAATTAGTCATTGGTCCTAATGATCCCCTGTTTGGAATCTTCTCAGAAGACCAAGTTGGTATTTGTCCGAAGACAGGAAGGAGAAAGATGTCTTCGGAGGTGCTTGAAGAAATGAGGAGATATATGTTGATGGCTACTGAACAGGATCGTCTAGTCCGTATTGACATAATTAAGTCTTCGGTAACAGAAGTAGAGAAAAACCCAGTTCTCCAGAAGACGGTCCTTCGGTTGGAGCCGCCTCCACTGTTTACTTCGCAAGTTAATAGAGGAAAAGGAAGAGTGTTTGATCTTGATCTAAACACAATGGCGGAGTCAAAGCTTAGCCCTAAGGGAGGGGAAAACAAATTGATGGCTTCTGCTATTAGAGCGAATAGGAGTGAGTCTCCTTTCCTCCTGAAGGATGCTGATCAGGAAAGAAGAAATGTAACACAAAGTCTAAGCTTCTCTTCTGGTGCTTTGTCATGCCCTGGACCTTCTTCATCAAGAGATGATTTCAAAGATCAAAGGATGATTAGTTTCTCTGAAGGCAACTCAACGGAATATGGTTTTGTATCTTCGGTATCAAAACCATCTGGGGTTGTAAAGAAGTCTCAGAAACCTCATCGCCGACCACATATAAGTAGGAGATTGGATGCAAAGGAGGCTAGTCCAAGTATTCTCCAGGAGTGGTATGGTCAGGAAGGGCCTGGTGCTGTTGCAGGTGTCAAAAGAAAGGGCTCAAGTGAAGAAAGAGAAGGTAGCGCTGTGTTGAAGAAAAAAGATGCAAGGGTGATCCCGAATGAGGGATCACCGAAGCCTTAATGAGCATCATCAGTTGGAATTGTCAGGGCTTGGGGAGGCCTCAAGGTCTGACAATTTCCCGCCTTAGGGAGCTGCGTAAAAAACACTTTCCTGAGGTCCTTTTTTCTTATGGAAATGATGCACTGTAGAAATGTTTTGGTAGACTTACAAGTTTGGCTCGGGTATGATAAGGTTTTTACTATAGATCCGGTTGGGCATGCGGGGGGTTTGGCTATCTTTTGGAAAAAAGTCTGTAAACATAAACTTTTTGGATGTAAATAAAAATATGGTTGACTGTGTTGTTCAGTATGGGAATATCTCTTTTGATGCAACTTGTATATATGATCCTTCGGTTTGGAAAAGGAGATTGGAGTTGTGGGAAAGACTAAGTAGGATTGGTGTAAATAGGAAGGATAGCTGGTGTGTATTTGGTGACTTTAATGATATTCTACATAATGGAGAGAAGATTGGGGGTTCTTGGAGATCTGATGAATCCTTTGAACCTTTTAACCTTATGGTGAATGCTTGTCAACTGGTGGAGTTACTAGGCCATGGAGATGGTTTTACATGGAGTGGGAAAAGAAGTAAAGAATGGATCCATACTAGACTGGACAGATGTTTTGGAAATAAGGAATGGTTTAAGAAGTTCCCTTGCTCAAATCAATCTTTCTTGGATAAGAGAGGTTCTGATCATCGTCCGGTTCTCATCCATCTGATGGAAGTTCAAGATTCCTTTAGAGGATGCTTTCGGTTTGATAGAAGACTTCTGGAGGTCCAAGGAATACATGATGTTGTATCAAATGCTTGGGAGTATCCACAAACAAGGGGGGTAAGATCTCTTTCGACCAGAATTAAAGCGTGTAGGAAGGCGATGAGTAACCTGAAAAGACAACCTAATGTTAACTCGAGAACAAAAATTCAGCAATTGGAAGTTGCTTTGGAAAGAGAACAATCTGCTTTATCTCCTTCAATTGATAGAGTTCAATTTCTGAAATGGGATCTGATGAGGGGATATGAACTCTACGTTATTCCACAATTCTGTTAAAGCTTCCCATGCAAGAAAACACATTGATAAGTTGACCAATGCTGATGGGGTTGAGGTGTTTTCTGAGGCGGCTAAAGGAGATGTAGCAGTTTCTTTCTTTCAAGATTTGTTTACATCGTCGAATATTTCTTCGTGCACCTCTTGGTTTAATAATTTGCAGCCCAGAGTCACAAATCAGATGAATGCAGGACTGATAAAAAAGGTAACCCCTTTGGAGATTAAAGAAGCTGTTTTTTCTATTAACTCTACTAAAGCACCTGGTCCTGACGGTTTGTCAGCTTTGTTTTTCCAAAAGTTTTGGAGTTTGGTTCAACATCAAGTTGTCAGTGAAGTTCAGAGATTTTTTGAGTTGGGAGTGCTTCCATAGGAGTGGAACTACACTCATCTTTTCTTAATACCAAAAGTTCCGGACGCTAAGATGATCTCTGATCTACGAGTGACGTCTCTGCTCAGTTATTTATAAGGTGATTTCAAAGATCATGGCCAAGAGGTTAGCTCCGGTTCTTCAGGAGATTATCTCACCTACACAATCGGCGTTTGTTTCTGAAAGGCTAATGACTGATAATATCACCATTGCGCATGAAATGCTTCACTCAATAGGAGATCCTCACAATCCAAATTCATCAAAGATGGTGGTTAAAACTGATATGTCAAAGGCGTATGATCGTGTGGAATGGAGCTACCTGAGGTCATTATTATGTGCTTTGGGATTTGATATCAAGTGGGTTAATTGGGTAATGAAGTGTGTATCTTCTGTAACCTACTCAGTGCTAATCAATGACCAACCTCATGGGATGATAATACCTCAGAGAGGATTGAGGCAAGGCGATCCATTATCTCCATCATTATTTGTTCTCTGTTCGGAAGGACTTACTCATCTTTTGGTTAATGCGGAACGAGATGGGAGTATTGCTGGAATCAACTTTGGATAAAATGGACCATCGATTAATCAACTGTTTTTTTTGCCGATGATTGTTTGTTTGCTTTTGAGGCGAATGAAGAACAAAGTGATGTGTTAATAAGGAATCTTAGATGATATGAAGGCATGACAGAGCAAGTGATTAACCCTTCAAAATCGTCTATTATTTTTGGCAATCGAGTGTGGAGGACGACAAGGTTCGGGTGAAGGAGAGATTAGGAATTGAGACTGAGGGAGGAGAAGGAAAATATTTAGGGCTTCCTGAGGTGATGAAAGGATCAAAGGTTAAGTTGTTTTCGTATCTAAAGGAGCGATTAAGCAGAAGGTTTCAGAATGGCATGCTAAAACTCTCTCTCAAGGTGGGAAGGAGGTACTACTCAAAGCAGTAGCTTCAGCTCTTCTAGTGCTCCCAATGTCAGTGTTTCGACTTCTTAAGTCTGTGTTAGCAAACCTGCAAAGTGCAATGTTAAATTTCTGGTGGGATAATGTGGAGCATAGGAGGAAGATACACTGGCTTAGTTGGGATAAGATATGTTTAACTAAAGAAAATGGAGGAATGGGCTTCAAAGATTTGGAGTGTTTTAATCAAGCCCTTCTCGCTAAGCAGGCATGGAGGATCATTCACTTTGAAGATTGTCTTATGTCAAGGATTATCAAAGGGAAATACTTCAATGATGGGAGCTTTTTTGAAGCGTTACAAAGTAAAAAACACATCTTACGCGTGGAAAAGTGTTATGTATGGAAGAGATTTGTTGATGAAAGAGATGAAACATGTGGTAGGAGATGGGAAAAGCCTAAAAGTATGGACATAACCTTGGCTTGAGGATGAAGAAGGAGTATGCAGACCTCCAGTTCGGAGACAAAGGTGTTTTGATGTTAATCTAATGATGTCAGATCTGATTGATCCTATTAGAAGAAGATGGAATACGAGAAAATTGGGGGAGCTGCTAGTGCCTAGTGATGTTCAAATACTTGTGCGAAACCAACCTGCTGTGTCTGAAAAAGATTCTTGGACCTGGAAATTTAGTAGAAGAAGTGTCTACTCTGTTAAGACAGGATATGATATTGCTTTCTTAGTGAACAAGAAGGATTTGGTAAGAGAACATTCGGCACTCCCATCTTTGAATCCGTTAAAAGAGCAGGTTTGGGATTTGAAGACTCCAACTAAGCTCAAGGTTTTTCTGTGGAAAGCTTTATCTGGAGCTCTACCTGTCTTAGATGCTCTACAAAGCAGAGGTATGAAGTGTGATCAGGTTTGCCAAACATGTGGTTGTGATGGTGAATCTGTTAATCATGTCTTATTCTCGTGCACTCTAGCTAGAAAAACTTGGGCATTATCAGGGTTTCCTTATCCTAGAGGTGGTTTTGATGATGTCTCGGTTTTTGCAAACATAGACTACCTGCTTAGAACGTTGAAGCATAATGAGGATATGCGTTGGATCACAAAGACGTTTCATGGTTGATTTGGTACCTCTGGAAAAAATAGAAACTCCTTGTTGTTTGAAGGGGTAATATATGATGGAGATGAAATCTCTTCAAAATCTCTAGAGGAAGCGAATGCATGGTATTCAGCTTAATGTGAGGAGCAGAGGGATGGAGATGAGAATGGTAACCTTGCTTCTAGAAGATTGTTAGAATGGACTGTTCCGCCTAGAAATGATGTTAAATGCAATATAGGTATGGAATGGTCAAAGAAGAAGAAGGAGCTAGGTGTTGCTTGGGTGTAAAGAGATACGGAAGGAATGGTGCTTCTTCATAGTCGACGCTCTTTTGTTAGAGTTTGGTCCATCGATGAAGCGCATTTTCTTAGTTTGGCTTGGACGATAGAATGTATGATTTTCCATAAATGTCGAAGGGTGTACTTTGCTCTTGAAGGGGGGATGTTGGTTAATGCAATCAATAGACCAAAAGCTTGGCCCTCCTTCAAGTTTAAAGTTTGCGAGATTAGGCGTTTGCTTGGGGAGCTACTTAAATGGCGAGTGATGGTTGAAGGTGGTGCAGTTAACCGTGATGCTCGTTTGATTGCAAGTAGCGTGGTGATTGAAGATAGATTTCAATCATATGTTGCTAAGGGTTATCCTAGATGGCTTGTCAATGTAATTTTTTGTCTAGGCTGCAAAGTTGTTTGTTGCTTTAAGCCTTTGGTTAGTTTGTGTACTTTGTGTAGTACCTAATATGTTGTATCATCTGTTAAGATCAATGGAAAAGTTCAGATGACAAAAAAAAGAGTGGTACATAGGTATTATTGAGGTTTTTGACTATTGATAATAAATTTAATATCAAACTCTAGCATTATAACATATAACTACAAAATTCGAAGTTACAAGGTCCAAAAATGAGTAAAATTTGACTTTGCAACAACAACTCAATAACTATAAGTTTCTTAATAAATGCTATGAGTCTATGACCCAATCCAATAAATACATTGATAGCATTGACTTGACTATTATCACACGCTTCTATATAGTTTCACGATCTTTATAACTCTACTAGGAGTAGCCCGCCCTACGGGCGGGATATATTTACTTGTGGTTTATGTTATTTTTTTTATATGATTTTGTGGTTTGTGATTTGTGTTTTATGTTTACATTTGCAAGAGACATGTGGCATTGATATATTGCGAGGAGTTCAAAAAGTTTTCATGTGATTTATTTTCACAAAATTTATGTGATATGTAATATTCTCGATTCAGAAAAATTGAGTTGTGGGTAACTTTTTTATCTATGTAAGAGTTATTACTCTTGACATAAGTATCTTGCAGAAATTTTTATTTGGATTAAAATTGAAATACCAATTAAAGAAAATGGATGCATGGCTAAATGTTTTAAATTGATTTCATCTAAGTTGTAAACACTATCAACACCATCAAACACGGATGATATAATTTGTCTGGAAGGTGTAACTTCGGCAGGTATAAATATTTATATTTTTGTATGCTTTCTTATTTGTGTTTTTAAGTTTGGATTAGTAAAAGATGTGTATAAAAAAATTGTTTATAAGAATTTTTGTGTAAAGAGAGATTATATGTGATAATATTTCTTATGTTTGATTATTATGGTTGTTATGGTTTTTGTTGGGTTTTTAATAATTTTGAACCCAAAATTGGTGCCTTGTTTCTTTTGTGTTTTTGTTCTATATTAGGTTTGCAAGGAATGGGTTTGATGAATTTTAGGTTAATGTTTGTATGAATAAGTTAGGCTGTAGAGGTTTGCAGTTGTTTACAGTTTATGATAGTTGTAAGTTGTAACGTAACTTAATTATGTGGTATTGAAGTTAAACAAATAATTTCTTAAAATGTGAAACCTTACCAAGTTTTCGTGTTAGATGGACGTTCTTATAAGAATAGCGTTGGAGTGTAAATCAAAATATTATTTGATATATTTACTTACCCATAATATTTGAATATTGTTAAAGTGAAATGTTAGTTTTTCTTTATGGTTAATCTTTAGTCTTTCAATACACCATTCAAGTTTATTTGGATATAGAATCAGAATCTTCATAGTTAACAAACTGGAGTTGCATTTCGTATAAAAAATAATAAAAATATTAAACATATATAGATGTAGATAGTTTGTTTAAAAAGATCTACTTAATTTAATAAATAATGTTAAAGACTTTAAATTTTAGGAGCTCAGCAACAATTTTACATTTTCTACTTTCCAATCACTAACAAACTATATTTCAAAGCGTTAGCGGAAAAGATTGAATTATTATGCAGAAATGTATGCATTTTTACTATATTATTATTTGTTGACAATATATATATTTTTGTCACTACATGATAACAAAACTGATCTTACGTTGCTCACGAAGCCAGGAAGAGGGAGACGGTCACCCTGATTGAAGATGCGTGTTATTGTGAATGTGTGATTGTTTGCGGTGAAGTTATACGCACTGATAATTACAGTGCTGCTTCCCTTCCATCTCTGCAATAAACGTGCCGAATTTGATTATCATGGATTGTAGTTGCATATAATTACAGTAAAATATCTAAACAATAATAGTGTTAGGATTTTAAAATTTTATTAATATATAGAAATATTAATTTACAGAAATTTTCTTTTTTTAGATTTGTTTATTTTAAAGTATGTTTTTATGTATAAATATAGAGAATAATAAATTTTATGGTATATGAATTGATTAAATTTTATTATTACCAAATTTATATTGTTTTATTCGATTATTTGGTGCATACAGTAAATGTATTTTAATTGTAAAATGAAAATAATACCAAATTTTTATAAATATTTAAAAAAAATCAATACAATATAAAACCAACTATGAAATATATCAAATATATTTATATAAAATTTATAAATGTTAATTATTAATTTATGTTTATATTGGAACCATATTTTACATAAGATTTGTCAAAAATCTATTATCTTATTATTTTACCGATTCGTGGTATGTTACACCGATCAAGTTAAGATCGATAAAATTTATTAATTTATATAAATTATTAATTTATCGAATATTAATTTATATATAAATTATTAATTTATAGTGGTTTTACTGTTTATTTTAGAGGAGTGTTACTGTTAATTGTGTCAGTCATTTGGACATTATGTGACTCATTTGTGTGCTGAATTGTATAATTTTACTTTGTTTTATTTTCATGGCATGTGCGTTGATGATGTGAAGACTTGGTC
>JABAYD010054899.1:0-11206 GCA_014822095.1 Diplotaxis tenuifolia
TTTTTGTGTCTAAACGAACAAAAAGTTCATTTTCATTCAAATGATCCATTTGAATGGAGAAACGAACAGACCCTTAGTTTTCATTCGGTTCAGTTACAGAAATATAACAAACCCCATTTTTTCGTATCTTATTTTTATTGGAAATGTAAATAAATACTTGAAAGAAGATTCTAACAAAAAAATTTGATATCATTTAAAATATTCTTAAAACATATTTTGAAAATTAGTTATTTGAAATTTTAATTATCATCAAATATAATAAAAACTTAATTCATTTTTAATCTATAAATAAAAATTAAAAATTCTTTAAAATATTCTTAAAACATATTTTGAAAATTAGTTATTTGAAATTTTAATTATCATAAAATATAATAAAAATTTAATTCATTTTTAATCTATAAATAAAAAATTAAAAATTCTGTAAAATACTTTTAACAGTATCCAAAAAAAATTTTTCTTTATGTCCAACTTAATTTAATTG
Organism: Diplotaxis tenuifolia; assembly: GCA_014822095.1. Taxonomy (NCBI): domain Eukaryota; kingdom Viridiplantae; phylum Streptophyta; class Magnoliopsida; order Brassicales; family Brassicaceae; genus Diplotaxis; species Diplotaxis tenuifolia. The sequence goes on from JABAYD010054899.1 coordinate 482, forward strand.
TCACATATACTACAAATTTATAAATAAAACAAAAAAGTAAATTAAAAAGTACTAATTTATAAATCACACAAACATTATTAAAAAATTAGATAGTATATAACATCTAATATTATTAACTTATTGATAAATTTATTATATAACCTTATTCTAATATTAAAAATATTATTATGTATATATTTAGTTATTGTTTAAAATGAAAATAAAAAAAATTATTATATTTATTTATTCTATAATCATAATTTATCATATTAACATAATTATTATATTGAACTAAATATGATAAACTTAAATTAAAATGATATATTAATATATTTTATTTCATAAATAGAAATATTTATGTTAAAATGGGCTAACATACTATATAATACATGTATAAAAATTAACATATTTTAAATTTATATATATACAAAAATATATTTTCTAAAATTAATAATCATAAATAAAATAAACATTTGGTGGCAAAATAAAATAATAATAATTAAATATATAAATCTATGATTAATAAAAAAATATATCCATAATAATGTGTATATATATATATATATATATATAAATGAGGTTAAAATCCCGCTCGGTTGAGCGGGTCAAAATCTAGTTTATAGGCTTAAAAGCCATAAGCAATTAAGCATTACAAGCAAATATCAAGATTAAGTAATAATTATATTTTGTTACACCAAAAAAAATAGAAGTTTTTGTAAATTCCAGTTTAGTTGGTTTCCCTTCGGGTCTATTAAAAATTTAAAACTGTTTCGCAATTACTATTTGGTTTTGATTTTACGTTAAAAAAGTTCTAGTGAAGCTAAAGCTGATGAATCTTTTTTGAACTTTTGATCATGTCTCGGCTTAAAGTTTAAACATTACGCTATGGTTATGTTAATTTTTTTTTTTGTCATGGTTTTTAATCTCAGGTCTGTCTCTACTCTCTAGGGGTGTGTCTAAGGTACTTTTGGGCCTCCAAATTTTTAGACAATTTCAGTCACAAATTTTAGGACCTGTTTTTCAAATTTAAGCCTCATTTTCAAATTATTTGACATTGTTCATGCATTCGGTCTTCTAAAATATTGAGAGAGTATATCTTATACTATTATTCAATTATGAAGATAAATGTTTAGCGTAGTGTAAGTTTCATTAGTTGAAGATCATTTAGTTAACATCTTCCTTGTTTGGGACGGCATAAAAGATATGATTACATTGTGAAGTGTAAACAATTGCTTTGCTGAAACTCAAGTTTTTACTCAAACAACTAAGAAATGAAAGCATTATGCTGTTTTTAAAAGAAAATATTACATTCATCAATAAGTATACATTAGAAGGAAATATATACTTTTATTTTTAGACTTTATTTATTTTAAGGAAAATATAGAGGTAGATTACAATAGTTTTAACTAGTGGGATTTCTTTTAACCGGAACCGCCTGTAACGGGTTGGCCTTGTGCAAAGTAATACCAAAGTTTTCATCCATGTCGACGGTGTTCGGAAGCTTCCAGTCAAAGGAGTAAAGAAGAGAAACAAGCATAAGAGGTACCATCTTCACAGCCAAAGGCAATCCTGGACAAATTCTTCTTCCGGACCCAAATGGTGTTAACTCAAAATCTTTACCTTTCACATCAATATCTTCTCCCAAAAACCTCTCTGGCTCGAATCGGCTCGGGTTCTCCCACACGTTCGGGTCTCGTCCTATGGCCCATACGTTCACTAAAACCTGAGCATCTTTAGGCACAAGGTATCCAAAAATCTCTACATCGGTCTCAGCTTTCCTTGGAAGGAGAAGAGGAACAGTTGGGTGCAAACGAAATGTTTCTTTCACAACCGCTAGTAAATATGGAAGTTCTGAGATATCAGGCTCTTGAACCAACCCATTTTGGCCAATCGTACGTTCAATCTCAGCCTGAGCTTTAGCCATCGTTTCAGGGTTACTAAGTAATTCTGCCATTGCCCATTCTAGGGTACTAGAGGTTGTGTCCGTGCCTGCTATAAACATGTCCTGACATATAAAAACGAATTATGTGCTTCCAATTCAAAACATACCTCTAAAAATGTCTTTTATTTAATAAAATCATCATAGTTTTGACATATCCATCTATGATTTACTGAATGTTAATATTAATGGTTATGTGGAAAAAAAAAGATCGCTGTTGGAAGCATCTTTTGGGATTTTCAGCAATGATTTTTCCGCGGTTTTAGTATCGATGAACCCTCGGAAAACCTTAAACAACCTCTCTGTACATAACTTCATCTTCTTGCTATTACCTTGCAGATCAAGAAACGCAAGAAACGGGAAGAAGTTAGCTAGGTCTGGCCTCCCAGCAGCTTCCATGCCTCCAAGAACTGAGTCATGAAACCCATTGGATTTTTCCGAGTCATAGCTACCGAGATCTACCGAAAAGAGAATGTTCGATATGATATTAAGAACTGTGGTGAAAGATGCACGAGATATATCAACAGCCCCTTCTCTCTCACTACGCTCATTCACGAAGCTCACAAGCTCTTGCACCTTTTTCATACGCAGAGCTTTCGTCGCTTCGACGCGCTGCGGTGAAAACAGCTGAGTCACCGAAAGTCTTCTCAACAGTCTGAAAAAAAACATAACAACAATTGATTACTTCACAAAATATAAATAACCTTGGCTAACTAAAAGTTCGGTTTTCATTTATAATATTTTCTGTATCGACTACCGTTCAGAAAATTTATAAAATATTTTCTGTATCGACTACGATTTATTAAGTTGAATCTGAGTTATGCTAATTATTATTTACAGAAAATATGAAGAAAATATTTTACTTTGCATAGACAAACTCAAATACTACAAATAAATTATTTGGTCTTTCTTTTTAATTTTTCGTAACTTAAATTAGTTGGTCTTTCGTTCGCTTTTATCATGTAAAACTTATGTATTTTTTTAAAATGTAAATAAAATAGTCTAACTACTAGAAATGCCAACGACAAATACTACTATATGAATCTGATCGAAACAATTAGTAGCCAAACTCGATAGAAAATGAACAGAGACCCACATAAAAAGAAGCGATAGTAAATTAATATACCAAAAAAAAGATAGTAATTTATACCTCCAACGGGGCGAGGACGGATGAGTCCAGGCGACGGAAACGTTGTGGTGATTGATGGACAGTATCGAGTTAGGAGAGTTACGGCCAGACAAGGCTTGATCGTGTGTTTTTAGAACCTCTTTTGCAGCTTCTGGTGTACTTACGATCACTGTGTTTAAACGTCCAAACTTTAGATGCATGATTGGTCCATATGTTCTCGAGAGGTCCGCGAATGAACGGTGTGGGAGGTTACCGACTTGGTGAATGTTACCTATGATCGGTAAGCATGGAGGTCCAGGAGGCAGCGTGGCGGACCGTGGAGAGCTCTGTAGGAATCGTACCGTGGTAAGAATAAAGAAACAAGATAGGATACAACAAAATAGCAAGAGTAGGTTTTCTGAGACAATTTCCATCTTTGTTTTTCAGTTGATTGAAATTACAAAAACTTAGCTAAATATATAGAGATACTTCTAGTTCTACTGTTGATAGTTGTTTGAATCAACTATTGACTTTTGAAATTAGCAAAAACCAAAAAAAAAGACAATTGACTAACAAGATTGATAGTTGTTTGAATCAACTATTGACTATTGAATTAGCAAAAAAAAGGACAATTGACTATTGAGTTATAATTAAACAAATTACGTCATTGGATTTGTATTATAAAACTATATATTTTCTACCTTTTTAAAAATGATTCACATCTTATATTTTAGTAGATATAATGTGAAATTGTAATTTTAAAGAATGTAAGTTTTATTAAATTTGATTGAATAAAAACTGTCGAAAATAATATAGTTAGAATCAAAATTTGATATGTTTTTGTAATTTTAGTATGTGAGAGCATTACAAATCATGTCTTTTTAAAATGGAAAAAGTAGTATATATTTGGTTCTTTCATATGATAACTGTATAAATATTAATTATTTTTCGTATTTTCTCATTTTGGGAAGCAAAATATCTAGGATTGATTGAATTATCAGAGGTTCCACAAATTTATGATCGAGAAATTTTGCATTCATACCACTATTTTTCCCGTGATTCACTAGCTACCCTAAATCACTCTTTATTTTTCCTCCTCTCATCACTATTTTTTTCCCCTATCCTTATGACACATCCCTAATTTTCTACTTTTTTTGGTATTTTTACCTAATTTACTCTTTATTATATCTAAGACCATTGGTTGAACCTTAGTTTTGCAGTTTTTATCGACTAATAGCGATTGATGTACATTTCTCGAGCTAATTAATTATTGTGCCATCAAGTCCCAAAGAATCTAAAGAATACATGAGGTGTCAAAAACTAGGAATAGTTTGATTTTTCAGTTGCTCAAAAAAGAATTTGATTTTTCCATTACTGTGGACGTTCTTTATATTTTATTGGCTCTTAAAATTGACTGAAATTTCATTTTGTTATCATAGACTCGTAGTTTTTCTTTTACTAGACTGTATCTGGAAAGGTTTTCAACATAATTTCGTGTGCGAAATTACAATATGATAACATAGTATTCAGTTTATTTGACTTTATATTTGTGACTTCATCACCAAGTTATAAAAATATTTTCTTTCGAGGGGGAAATGTGTACTATGCATGACTTATTTTTGGGTTCACGTGACACTCTAGATTAATTAACCAATAGAATTATGTTATTTCATACTATGTTTCATTATAACTGTCACTTTAGATTTGTGCACACATATTAAAGAAATAATTAATTTTGCATATTTTTCTATAAAAACACAAATATATATATATACATTTAACTATATATTAATCAATAGAAAAATAGACAGCAGATTAAAACTAATAATTTTTGCATTGAAAATCGAAAACGACATTTATTTTGTAACGAATTTTTTTCTCTATAGCGACACTTAATATAAAATGAATGGTGTATTTGATATCTTTCAAAAATGGAAACAAAACATTGTTATATTATTTATATTTTAAAATGAAAATATAAAATAAATAAATAATAATAATTGTTGGAAAAAAACAACTTTATTTTTTAAAATGTTTTTAACACCGTCAGCAAAATACTAAATCATAAACCTCAAATCTTTAGATAAATATTAAATCAAAAACACTACACCATAAATACAAAATATTAGATGTTAACCACTAAACTCTAAACACTATAATAAACCATAATCCCTAAGATTTACAATTTATCCAAGAGTTTATGAGTTATGATTAAGGATATAGTGTTCTAAAAAATTAGTGTAATGTTTTTGATTTAATGTTTAAGATTTATCTACAAGGTTTATGGTTTCTCCAAAGGTTTAGGGTTTAGGGTTTATGATTAAGATTTAGTATTTTAGCGTTAAAATATTTTTTTTAAAGATGCTTTTTCATTTTTTATAACTATTGTTATTTTTTATTTTGTTTTTTATTTTTATTTTAAAAACATAATATAACTTAATAAAATTTTGTTTAATCTTTTTAAAAAATATCAAATCTAAAATAACATGATTCTATTGATTAGTAAACTTCTAGGTTCATCTTCGGAGGTTCATTTTAGGAGGTTCATCTTTGGGATAAACCCAAGAATAACCGTCAAATAATAACGTTGGACACTGACTCGTTAGAAACTCTAGGCGATGATTTCTCTTCAACTTACCGACAATGTATATTCATTGTTGAGGTCCAGACTCCACCAGAGTTAGTATTTTTTCTTGTATTTTATTTTTCTTGAGAAAGGGCATAGTATTTTTTTCTTTTGAGAAAGGTATATTTTTTAAGTATACGGAAATAAATGTTAGGTGTAGAGTAAATTCCATTAGTTGAAGATCATTTAGTTAAACATCTTTTTTTGCTTTGGAAGGCATAGAAGCTACTGGGGATAAACCTAGGTAACAAGTTCACGATACCCTTTTGGAGTTTTAAGAAACCTGAATGGAGAAAAAAAAAGCACCAATGGTAGTAAATTTCATAAGAGAATACAAAGGCATTTCTGAGCAGTTCCTACAATTTTTTAGTGTCGACATTTAAGTCTGCCGAAAATAAAATCAAATACAAACCAAAACTGACTATTAATAACCAAACTTTTTTAACAACAGCTTATAAATACGGCAGTTGTGAGATATCTGACTCTAGGACTTTTGTCACACTATCGATCTCGTCTTGAACTTTTGTCATTGCTTTTGGGTTTTGGAGTAGTTCTGCCATTGCCCATTCCACACGGTACTAGCTAGATCGCTTGTATATGTGCCGGATGAAAATAGGTCCTGACACATACATGCACATGTTCTGCCTGTGCCCATTCCACGGCACTAGCTAGAGCCTGTATCTGCATGTGCCGGCTGAAAATTGGTCCCGACACATGCATGCACATATTATACATAGTTAGATACAAACATTCTAGTGCAAATGGTTGCACAGTTACAAGAATAATATTACTGGAACTTGATTCGTTTCTTACACATTGTGATTTTAATTGAAAAGAAATGAAAAACAGTTCCATCATTATTCTAGAAACAATAACTGAATTTGTTTTTAAGAAAATATTTATAAATTTGTTTATCTACATTTAGTAGATGAACGAGTTTTAAACTAAAAGTATTAATTACTATGTCAATTAATTCTTTATTGAACTTATTTCTATTCATTTGTTTTTTTCACACATTCTTCTATTAACAACCATTTATACCCTGAATTAATAGATTTCGATTATCTAATTTCTAAATGTCATTACATTTAAATTTCCGTAGCAAAAAGTTACATATTCAAATATTTAATAATTACTTTTGGCATACTATTATTTAAATAATCAGTATCTCGAAACTAATTTGGAACGAAGATATATGATTATCTTGAATGTTGTTATTGATTAAATTTATGTATCCGATTCTTTTGAAATGTTCATTCATGTAACCATCTCATGCAAAATAAGAGAAGACTTACGAGAAGAAGGTGTTCGATCTGAGCAATGTCGAGTTGGCCTATAGAATTGGAGGCTTAATACTTTTATTATGAATGTGAAAAATATTTATACAGGATACAAAGTAGGGTAAATGTGTATTCTACTGTATTTACAATGTAATCTTCTTAGTGTCTTATATTTACTTAACACGCCCCTTCAGGATGGTGGGAGTTGACTAACACCAATCTTGATGCGCAGGTCTTGAAAGCGGGCCCGTGGGAGAGGTTTCGTAAGTCCATCAGCGAGTTGGTCGTGGGTTGAAACATATGCTACACGCAAAGCTTTATGCTGAATCTGCCCTCGTACAAAGTGATAATCAAGTGCAAAATGTTTCATCCGAGAGTGAAAAACCGGATTTGCACACAAGTATGTTGCGCCAATATTGTCGCAGTAGATCGTCGGGATCGTTTTAGGTGGGAACCCAATTTCTTGGAGAAGAGAGATTACCCAACGTAGTTCTACCGCAGTATTGGCGACCGAGCAATACTCGGCTTCAGTCGAAGAGCGTGCGACTCCTTCCTGCTTCCTCGACGTCCAGGAGATAGGTTGACTTCCAAGATAAATGATATATGCATTAGTGGAGACATAATCATCAGAGTCTCCTGCCCAATCAGCATCGGAAAAGGCATGAAGAACTGGTTGGCGCTGTTTCTGCAAGAAAAATGCCATGGCTTAGTGTCCCGGAAAGATATCGAAGGACCCCTTTCACGGCCTGCAAGTGATCGGTTGTAGGCATATGCATAAAATGTGAGAGCTTGTTCACCGCATAAGAGATGTCCGGGCGTGTAAGGGCAAGATACTGCAAGCTTCCTACAAGGTGTCGATACTCATGAGGGTCAGGAAGAGGAGTACCATACTTGATAGAGAGCTTTGGTGAGGACGGCAATGGTGTCGCAACAGGCTTGGCGTTGAGCATGTTAGACTTGGTGAGAAGATCGGTGATATATTTGCGCTGCATCAGATGTAACCCACGTGGTGTCCGGATTGCTTCGATGCCAAGAAAGTATCCAAGAGAACCCATGTCTTTGATGGAGAATTTACGAGAGACAGCGTCAATAACCTGTTGTATCAAGGGAGCGGAAGTACCAGTCATAAGTATATCGTCCACATAAACCAAGAAATAGACGTAAGCACCATTGTCTTTAAGGATAAACAGAGACGTATCAGACATGGAGTTCCGGAAACCTATCGATGTGAGATATGTCTTTAATTCAGATTACCAAGCCCGAGGAGCTTGTTTGAGACCGTAGAGAGCTTTGCGGAGATGACAGACATGCGTCGGGTTGTTGGGATCATGAAACCCTGGAGGCTGTACCATGAAGACTTCCTCGTTCAGGTGTCCTTGTAAGAAGGCGGTGTTGACGTCAATTTGACGAACCGGCCAGTCGTGGTTAACTGCTAAACCAAGAATAAGGCGAATCGTGGTGGCCTTGATAACAGGACTAAAGGTATCGGTATAGTCAACACTGGGCTACTGATGATAGCCTTTCGCAACTATACGCGCCTTGTACTTATCTATCGAGCTATCCGGGTTGTATTTGATAGTGAAGGCCCATCGGCATCCTACAACATTCATCCTTTCACTTACAGCTACCAAGTCCCATGTATGATTTGCAGTCGTAGAGTTGAATTCACCACTCATGGCGGCACGCCAATGAGAATGTTTCATTGCTTGTTTCCATGTAGTGGGAATCCAATGAGGGTCACATTGAACTTGTGTTGCATTGTTGTACTTTGTGGTAGGTTTTGTGATGTTGTTGCGGGACCTTGTAGTCATGGGATGACGCGGTGGCGGAGCTGGAGCAGCCGGTGGCAGTGGTACCGGAGCTGCAGGTACCGGAGTTGCAGGTGGTGTCGACTCTGAAGCGATAGATGATGAAGATGACGGTGTGACAGAGGTACTTTAAGGTGTTGTCATGTCTTGATTCGCCGAGGAGGATGAAGAGGATGAAGCTGAGGATTGAGACTGCTGCGACAGAGGTGGAGAGTCTGAACTCGAGGATCCAGTGTTCGTAGCCACTTGAAGTGAATGTATGAGTGTCAATGTTGTGGGGATGATGGTGACAGGTGGAGTTGGGTTATAGTATTCAGGAGAGGCATGTTGGGAAGCATCTTTTGGTTTGATGAGAGATGAGTAGGGAAATTGGGTTCATTGAAACGGACATGTCTAGTGGTATAGATACAGCCAGTGGTGGGATCTAAGCAGTGATAGACACTTTGGGTAAGTGAATAGCCAATAAAGACACAAGGTAAGGAGCGTCTTTCTAGCTTGTTAGGGGCATACGGTCTTAACCATGGATAAGCAAGACAACCAAATGTCGAAGTTTGGAGTAGTTTGGAATTTGATGGAAGAGTTTATGGTAGGGGGATTGGTTGGAGAGGACTGGGGTGGGCATACGGTTGATGAGAAAGACAGCCGTCTCAAAAGCACATGGCCAGAAGGTGAGAGGCATGTGAGCGTAGAGAGGAGAGAAAGTCCAGTTTCGACAATGTGTCGATGTTTCCTTTCAGGGAGTCCATTATGCTCAGGGGTATGGGGTGGTGTGGTGAGGTGAGAGATACCTTGGCTGGAGAGATAAGGTTGGAGAGCAAGATACTCGCCCCTATTGTCCGTATAAAGGTTCTGAAGTTTGGTTTGGAATCTCATTTTGAAGAGATGTTTAAAGAGGAGGAAGATATCTTTGACTTGGGATTTGGCAGTGAACGGGTATAACCATGTATATCGTGTGTAATGGTCAACAAAGAGAAGGTAATACTTGAAATTTTCGGGTGATAAAACAGGGGATTGCCAAACATCTGAGAATATATATTGAAAGGGTTGAGTGGAGATGATAGAACTCATTTGAAAAGGAATTTTATGAGTTTTATTGAGAAGACAATCATTGCAAGGAGAGACTGAAACAAAGTTTGAAAGACATGGTAATAAAAAACTAAGAAACAATGGTTTTTTAGAGTAGTAGAAGAAGGGTGTCCTAAGCGTTGATGCCATTGGGTAAGGGAGGCCTTTGTGTCTGGATAGATAGCATGGGCAGAGGGAGAGGGTTTCGCAGACATAGGCCACTCATACAATTCACCCGTCATGCGGCCTTGAAGCAACCGGACCCCTGTGTTGAGATCCTTCACCTGAAAAGAAGCAGGAAAGATTCCACAGACACTTGATTAACATTGCAGAATCAATAAACAGAAATCAAGTTCTTATGAACAGCAGGTACACAGAGAATATCTTTAAGAATTAAAGGCTTTGATGGGGTAGGGACAGAAGTTGAACCGATATGTGTAATCTGTAACCTGGAGCTATCAGCAATAGCCACTTCATCACCACTGTTATAAGGCTGATGCATCGCTAAGTTGTTCAGGTCTGAGGTCAAATGGTGAGTAGCCCCGCTATCAAGTAACCAGGGAGCCGAGTTGTAGGGGTATGAAGCCGAAAGGTTAGCACGAGGTTGCCAATGTGACGGGTTTGGTGTGGTTCCTTGGGAGAGTGCAGTGTTGTTTTGCTGTAGTTGGAAGCATCTTCTTGCGCTATGGCCAAAGACGCCACAAAGTTGGCACTTCCCTTGGTAGCCTCGTGGTGTGTTAGTGGTGGATGTGGGCTGGAATTGCTGTTGTTGTTGCTAATTTTTATGATCACCACGGTAACCACCACGTCTCTGTGTTTGATTACAATTGTTGTTGTAGTTGCCATTACCACCACGAGGGTTGGTGTAATTAGCGGTGACCGGAGTGGAGAGGAGAGGAGGCTGCTTTGTGATGTTAGGA
>JABAYD010054916.1:0-10225 GCA_014822095.1 Diplotaxis tenuifolia
TTAGCTTATACTAGATGATTTCAGGAAGATGATTCAACAGGTGAAATCATTCCATGATCATATTCTAGTTAGCTACTCTAAAATAAGCATTAGGGTTCATAAGGATAATGAATATCACAACTCAACATTCCATAGTTGGGGTTAATCCCTCATAACTATTTGAACCCCAAATCTAACAAAGGAATCTACTCAGACATGACTAAGTGATTCATAGCATCAAGGTAATAATAGAAATTCATGAGTTTAGAAGTGAGAAGTTTTGGTTCAAGTAGGTAACAAATCTCTTTGTACCTTGTTTCTAACTCTAGAATTTTATAACCTTAGATGAAATAGAAAAAAAGAAGGANNNNAGCATGCAAACAATGAAAAAACACACTTTGCCAAGACAAGGAGACAAAGCTATAAATATTAGTTTCATTAGGTTAAAAACTCGTCAGGGGCAATCTTGTAATAAGGAGAGAAGTTGGGCATCAAGTCGGCTAAGTCCAACTAATCTCTCACGCTTCATATCGCCCGATGGTACATGGTGTACATCGACCGATGGAGTCTCTTGATTCGTCATCTTTTAAGGAAGCGTCATCGATCGATTACACAGGATGTGTATCAATCGATATGTGTCTCTCAATATCGACCTTGTCGTCTTGATCTTCATAGTCATCTCGACAAAACTCTCCTTTAAGTCCAAAAGGGCACCTAAATTATCACTTTACTACAAAATGCTCCCGAACCTAAAAACATACCTAATAGACTCCGAAACATATATATTTATTGTAAAATCATATAAATACCATGACCAAAAGTAAGTCAAAATCATGGTATATCAGACAGTTATTAATCTGAAATGTAACATTGATTTTATGTATTGATTAGGTTGATGTAACATTTACATTACCAGATGAAGGAGAAGATATTCAATGGTACGGCGAAACTGAGGACCCCAGAGTCGAGAAGCTAACTATCCTCATCCGGAGTGGACACAAATTCAAAGCTGATGATTTCAGAGGGGGTGATGCTTCCCTTCCACCTCTTAAAAGCACACCGGAATGCACTGAGGTTGGTGTCACAAAACAATGCCGAAAGCCCCGGCGAAGTTTTCTCAAAGGCTCCGAAGAACATGTTTCTGCTTCTCAGCCCCATGCTGAGGCAGCTCGTCGCACCCGATGTGTTGGGAAAAAGCCTTATTCTGCTGATAGGGGCGAAATATATGAAGATTTAAATGCGTGGATCCGTGAGGAGCTGATCTCAGATGGAAATATTGCGGGAGGAAGTTTATTGTTTGTTAGATTCCAATGAAGGGTATTCTAAAAGCGGAGAACCTGATCTAGCAAAGAAAGGGTTGGGCCAAAAAGGCAGTACACCAGTCGTGATGACGGTAACTATGGTGGGTATCTGAGTAAAAAGACCATGTACACTAGTGTACATTGGTTTAGCGGCCAAGAACCCTCAAGGAATGCCAATGATGTTGGGTCTGAGCAGTCAACGGCTCACCCGGCTGAACAATTCCAGCCTTGCAATATACCAACGGCTCAAACACCTATCCCACAACCAACACTTTTTGAGGAGGACGAGGTAAAACATTAAACTATTATAATTATATGCTGGTGTACAGCATTTTATTCTTTGGTGTACAACTCTTTCTTATTTGGTGCAAAATACTGCTAGGTGCAAAACAATGTATGGTGTATAGAGTTGCATAGGTTTAGAGACTTGGTTGGTGTACACCCGTCATTGACTGTGCACCAATTTGGGGTGTACAGTCATCTTATCTAGGTGTATCGACTTCCCCTATACAGCTCATATTATTGGTGTACAACTCGTCTTATTTAAACTGGGAGTCTTAGGTGGAAAATAATTTAAGGTGTATAGACATTTATTGGTGTAGAGACGTCTTAGGTGTACAACCATCATTGACTGTACACCAGTTCAGGTGTACTGAATTGTCTATTTTATGGTGTATTGACTATGAACAACTCGTCTTATTTGGTGTACAGTCATTTCTTATGTGGTGTACAACCCTTCCTATACATAGCCATACTAAGATCTGCTGAATAATATAAGTCTGTATAGGGGTTCCGAGGAGTGGGCTAACATTATTAGCTCAGGAGGTGGTAAATGCAAGTGGGTAAGATAATGTTGTCGAAGACATTGAAGAAGCCTCTCAGAAGGAGGATAATGATGTTGACGATAGTATGGCCCTTGTCCTTGTGGCACAACCCACAACTTACGTTCGCCCACCCGACAAAAAAGAGACAGCATCACATACAAACTCTGAAGAGTACAAGATACCACATGAGGATGCAACACCACCAGAATTTCGTTTTGTGAACAGGTTTACAAGTTTACCCCTAATAGATAAGGTTAAAAAAAAACGTATACCGAAAAGATCAAACAAAATTGGTGGAGTGTATATCCCAGACGAGAGATTTAATGGCCTTTTCGCTAGTTGCAAAAAAGAAATGTATACACCATTGGCCTCCGTCGATGCAGCGAATTTCAAAGAGTTCAACATAATACTCGGAGAGAACACCAAAGAGTAAGCATAGTTTGTTATATTTGTTTGTAATAATAGTTTGATTGTTTCTCGATATTTATTTGGGTAACTCTCTAATAATCGTAACAGGAAATTTGCTATTGTGACTGGGGCTGTTGTCTCAAATCAGTTCTTCCTGTCATTGGCGAGGCCAACAAATTGGGTCAGCACCGAGGTATCGTAATGCAGGTTTATGTACTTTTGTGTTATAAACCGATTTTACATTTACTAAATGTAAGATTGTTTGAACATCTTCTGTAGCACGTTCAAGTTCAAATGAATATGCTGTTGAGGCGGCATGGGAAAAGGTACTTGAAACAGCGGTGCGTACTTCTTAACCCCTACCCTGTAGCGTGCATACTGGCAAAGGTCCGAGAATTCAAGGCAGTGGCATACAAGTTGAAATTCGACTGGGGTTGTCTTACGAGATTATTCGTAACCGGAAAACCCCAAAAAGGAATTTGAAGATGGAGTTATTGGGCGATGTTGACAAGATGTATGTCCTGATGATGTGGAGAATTGATCACTGGGTGGGCCTTGTAATCGACATGCTCGCCAAATAGGTAGTGATCTTGGATAGCAAGATAGTTCACAACTCCAGTGAGGATGAAGTGTTGGAGCACATGTCTCCCCTGCTTCCTTCAGACATGTGGCCTCGACCTGAAGAAGATGGTTGTTCATTTATGTGGACTCGGCCGGATAACATATACCAAAACGAAAGATCTGGGGACTGCGGGCTGTGCACAGTCAAATTCCTTGAAATGCATGCAGCGGGATGCACCTATGATGACATGGCGCAGATCAATGACATGGCGGTAAACAAATTCCTTGAGAAGTATGCGAATGACAACAATGAAGAATTGATCTGGAATGCCAAAGTGGTGAACCAAAGATAAACAGAGGGAAGTGAGATGAGATTTGTTTCTTGTAGTGAGTCCGTTAATTTGTAATAATCAATTTGATATTATGAAAACTGAAACATAATGTCTTTGGACTTTTATACCGTTAAAGTATATGCGCGTTCAACAAGAAACTCTGTTTGTAAGTACAGCGTACCCCACTGAATGAGGATTAACGTTATAGTGAAGGTTAATACCCAAAAGTGTATATTTATAAGGTCAAAACGTAAAGGTGTACACTTCAAAGGTGTACACCAATCTATACACTTACGTTGTACACCGTCATCTAATCAAACATTTTCTAAGGACGTGAACCTATTCCAACACAAATTTCACCACAGCTGAGTGAAATATATGTGATTTGATGCTTAGAAAGTCAAGACCTAAAGGTGTACACTTAAAAGGTGTACACCAATCTGTACACTAAGATTGTACACCATCGTCACCTCAAACATTTTCAAAGGACGTGAACCTATTTGAACACGAATTTCACCGCAACTCAGTGAAATATATGTGATTTAATGCTTAGAATGTCAAAACCTAAAGGTGTACACTTCAAAGGTGTACACCAGTCTGTACACTTAGGCATCGTCAGATCAATTATTTTAAAACGACGTGAACCTATTCCATCACGAATTTCATCGCGGCTGAGTGAAATATATGTGATTAATGCTTAGAAGGTCGAAACCTAAAAGTGTATACTTCAAAGGTGTACACCAATCGGTACACTTAGGCTGTACACCATCGTCATCTCAAACATTTTCAAAGGGCGTGAACAAAAATCTTAAAAAAATCTATATTTTCCAAGGAAAAAAGTAAGAAATGACAAAAAAATATGCTAATCCAGAAATACTTAAACCCTAAATCGTATACCCTAATCTAGAAAAAAGTTAAGAAATTAAAAAAGTAGTAGTTGGCGTTTAATACAAAAGTATGAGTTAATGTTGCCAGTGTTTGGACACGTGGTTTGTTTCAGTTAATTGAACTAAATTCAAATAAAAGTCGGAGTTCGATGAGAAAGTTTTCTACTTTCTAATACCATATGGTTTAATTCAGTTAATTGAACAAAACTGTTTTTAGCTAACAACTTTACTGTATTAGTTAATGTTGGCAGTGTTTGGACACATAGTTTGTTTCAATTAATTGAACAAAATTCAATAAAATGTCTGAGTTCGAAAAGAAAGTTTCCTGCTTTCTATCATCATATGGTTTAATTCAGTTTATTGAATAAAATTCAATAAAATGTCTGAGTTCGACTAGAAAGTTTCCTACTTTCTATCACCATATGTTGTTTTTCAAAGTGACTTTTAAGATTACGGTTAATGGCTTCTCTCTCACACCACACCTTTTGGAGTTCTTATTTAATTAGAACAAAAATCACTTGTTTTTCCCAACTCCTCTTTTTCGGAACAAAAGTTTCTCTCAAACATCTCTGATAAAATGCCACATTTTCGCATTGAATTATTGCCTGAAGAAATCCAGGCAGAGGAGGTGACCATCGAACTCACATCGCAGATCTTTAAGACGGAGGCTTCCTGTACAAGTGTGTAACTGTGTTTCCCAGCTCGCAAGAAATCACCAAGGTGGTCAAATCTTTTGACTGAGAGAAACTCCAAGATTTTGACAACAATGTCGTCGGGAAGATTTGGGAGACTTTGAGGTGTCATTCTTTTTTTTCAATTCTCGGTTGGGTTCTTGTTGCGTAATTAGTTGATAGAACACTGATAATACCAACTTTATAGAGGATTTTCTTAAAAAAGTAAGTGGCGTTTAATACAAAAGTAATTGTTACCCTTGGCAATAAACAAAGTAATTGTATCCACAAACTGTTTTGACCAAACACCTTTGCTGTAGATGGAGTTAATGGTTCCATCGTTTGTACACATATGATTTATTTATGTTGTGTCAAATAAAATTCAATTAAAAATATGAGTTCGACAAGAAGATTCCTACTTTCTATGACCATCGTTTAATCAGTTTGGTTTTGAATGAAGTAAAAGGACTTTTAAATTTAGAGGAATATAGTTTTAGATTTAATGTCTGACCTCGACAAGAAATTTTCCTACTTTATACTCGCAAAAAACGTTAATTTAATAACTTAATGAAGAAAGCATTAAACCGTAGCTCTGATACGCTAAACTCCGAAAGCCCTACTAATGCTAATTCTAGCCAACAAAACCTATTCCAACACGAACTTCACCGCAACTGAGTGAAATATATGTGATTTAAGCGTTAGAAGGTCAGAACCTAAAGGTGTACACTTCAAAGATGTACACCTTTTCTGTACACTTACTCTGTACATCATCGTCACCTTAAACATTTTCAAAGGACGTGAACATAAATAATAAATAAAGTCATGAATTTCTAAGAAAAGAAGTAAGAAATCACGAAAAATAAACTAAACCCTAACTCGTGAACCCTAAACGCCAAAAGCCCAACTAATGCTATTTCTAGCCAACGAAGCTTATTCAAACCAGAAATCACCACAGCTGAGTGAAATAGATGTGATTTAAGGCTTAGAAGATCAACTCCTAAAAGTGTACACTTTAAAGGTGCACACCTTATCTGTACACTTACGCTGTACACCATCGTCACCTTTAACATTTTCAAAGGTTGTACACCTTAAACAGTTTTCAAAAGAAATGCTCATAAATCATTAATAAAATTTGAAATTTCCTTAATCGGATAACATTCTGCGATAAGGCATATAGTGTCAGAGTTTGTTATCACACAAACAAAAAAAAATTTGCTCAAAAGCGCTCCAACTCCCATACATCACTTCAGACATGAAGTAGTGACTTCAATTTAATAATAGATATGTTACCTTATAAATAGATTAGATTTGTTATTTAAGCAAGCAAATTTATGTAATACTTATTTCTAGTAATTAATTATTGAAGGTATTTATTTAAATTTAATGTTTTATATCATATCAGCACACACACATATATATATATATTGAATAATTTAAATGTTTATATATATTTCAAATACTTATATTGACTATTAATTTTGGATTTTTTTGGTTTAACCGTCTGGATTTGATCAATAATATTTCGGGTTCAAATATGTTTTGGATATTTTTATCTTTGGGATCGGATAACAGATCAGTTTTTTTTGTTGGCGTTCAGTTTAGATTTTGGGTTGAAGATTTTATGCCCAAACTTATCTACAACATTGTAGATTAGTTGATCCTATGTTATAAATATTTATTTACATTTTGAATTAAATATTTTAGTTATTTTAACCTCACGTACTAAATTTATATTTAATGTTATTTTATTAAATTTCTCAGTGTATTTATTTCTTCACCTACAGAAAAACCGGGACCCTTGTTCGGGAACTTGGGATTAACTTCTTGTAGTTAGTCATTTGTTGCTTTCGGCTGATTGACTTCTATTTTCTCACTATTTTATTTAATAGTCAGATCTTAATATAATCATAAAATGAAGTTTTCTGCCCATAAATGACCCTACTATATATCTATATATATAGAATTATAACACTTTTTGTAAATTCTTACATGATGATGAGAATGTCTAGAGAAGTTAAACTTTACATATTAACACTTTTGACTCTACTTATTGTTAATTATTTCAAGATTATAATTTTGCAGTATCCATTAAAAAGGAAAAAGGGTTTTTTCGGGTTTACAAGTTGTTTTTTTTTACACCTATTTGAAAACATATTAAATTTTGATACTAAATATAGTATGTTCTGCGTTACACCAATAGTATTTCAATAGATGTAATTAATCTTTTGACGTTTGTAACTTATAGAAAATTTTGTTAAAAAATATTTAACTTATTGCAACAGTGCAACAGAGGGAGTAGCATTTTAACAACTCAACTAGATTCTAACTCGCGCAACCGCGCGGGTGTTTGTTTTCACTTTTATATATATATATATATATATATATATTTATTATAGATTATCAGTAATATACATTTGTAATTGGGCAGTTACACCAACAATTCCTCTAAAAAATAATCTAGTAGTATTTCATATGGATGTAAGGAAGTTAAAGACTGATAATATCTTATATATTAAAACATAAGTCATAATTCATTTCATGTGTGATTTTTGAATTTGGACCATTTTTAGAAAGTTTATAATTTTACACAATATCATTATAGTATTTTTTATATCTTCAATTTTTATTTGAAATACAAAGAATATTTTATGAAAATTCTATAAATATCACTTAAAATCTTTTTAGAAGGTAACAATATATCAGAAAATTCAACTGTTTTTAAAATATATTTTTGAAAACTACTTAATTAAAAATTTCATTCTGATTAAATATAGTTAAAAAATAAAAATTAATTTTTAATTTATAACAAAATTTTAAAGTTATGCAAAATAAGTTTAACAGTGTCATAAAAATTTGCTTCTCTATTATGTAGGTCCAACTTAATTTATTTTCCACATATATTTCAAATCTATAAATAAATAAGTATTATTGTTATATAATAATATTTTTAAAAAATTGTTACAGAAATAAAAATTTAGAGTTAAAATATTATAAGCCACACAGACATTATTATATAACAACAAATTATATTAATAACTTAAGAATTTTTATTGTATAACCTAAAATATTTTAGTATTCAAAAATTTGCACGGTTTTGCGGGTCAAGATCTAGTTGTAATTTAAAGTGAAAAAATGACCATAAAATATGATCATGATGATCCAAAACTTCTGAAAAATGTTCACGAACCAAGACGATCGGTAAGATACATTAAATCAAACAACATATGATAGCAATATTTATCAGTGTCGGTAGTCTAGTGGCGTTTGAGGGAAAAAATCCAATATGACAAACTCTAGTTCAAATCTCGCTGCCTACATGAATATGGGTTATTGTTTTCGATCTATTTGAATGTCCAAAAAAAAGTTTCTCTGTAGGTTGTAACTCCACCTGAAGATTAGGCAGTGCTGGTCTTGAGATATATAAAGTCCCATACAAAAATCATTTTGAGGTCTTGAGATATATAAGCCCTATTGTTATCTTTTACTTACTTTTCTCACGCAAAATAAAAGAAAACTAAATTAAAATATTTATTTGTTTTTATATTATACAAGAAACTCCATAACTTACGATGCTTTCCATCTTTGTTGAACATTGTGTTAATATCAACTAGATTTTCATCCGCTCTTTCCAAGCGCGGAAATTTTTGATGATTAAAAATTTATCTAATTGGGTTTTTGTCTTTATTTTAAGTATGTTTAGGTATAAAAATTATTAATCCAAAATTTTTGGTGATTATTGTTTTGCATTAGTTTTTAGTTTCAGTTTTTCTTTTGTTTTTTTTAGATTTGGTTTTAGATTTTGGTTTTTAGTTTTTAATTTTTAAGTTTCTATTTTTGATTTTCAGTTTTTGGTTTTGGTTTTTAGTTTTAGATCCGTTGAGTTGGTTTGAACTGATATTACCAACAAAAAAATCTCAAATAGTCGAAAATCTAATTTAAAATTGAAAAGGTGACAATTTTTTTTTAAAATGCAATAGTTTATTTTTTAAATAAACAAAAACAAAAATATGATGAAAACAATAGACAGAAAATCCATAATGCTACAAGTAATGAAGAAATAAATGCCTTTTCACCTAGATCAAAATCTGCTCTTCGTATGATCAAAATCGCTACAATGCGAGTTTTGAAAAATGAAATTTGATGATGTGGATTAATTGACGTTGAAAAAATTCAACTAGTTGAATAAGAACAAAATTAACCATCGATGATACAAGTCACTTTTTAAGAATTTTTGATATTTTTTTATCCTCTTGGTTATTTAAAACTAATAATCTCATTATACATGAAACCATTGATTTTTTTATTTCTTATACGAAAATTTACTATTTTAAATTCTCTATAAACAGAGACTAAATTATTTAATTTGGATATAGAAAAAAATAATTATTAATTAATGAAATAGAGTGTTGAATTTTATTTAACAAAACTATTGTAGTATTAAAAAGTTAAATGTGTATTGAATGATGAGGTGGAAGCAAAAAAATAGTATCAAAGATGGGTGTTGAATCTTAACCATTGTACATAGTCTACAAGAAAACAGATGACATGTCATATCTTATTGTTTTCATTGGTTGATTTAATCAGAGCTTACATGGACAGAGCTTACATGGACATGCTAATTGTTGGTTATATCTCCTTTTACTTATTGTTAGATTTTATTACGAAACCAAATTGCTTAGATTAATAATGTTAATATGGGTATTTTACACTGTTAAAAACTCGCTATAGATGACAAAAAAGGTAGCTATAATAAAAAGCTCACATAAAGTTTTCTTCACTAGTCTATATAAATGATATTATCTCTGTTTCAATAAGATGTAAGTTTTAGTAATTTTATACATACTAAGAAAATGTATGAATATTTAATGTCCAATACATTATTTTTTGTAACTTACTATTTCCAATAACTTCTAACCAATGAGATTTAAATAAATGCTTTGAATTTTAAAATTTAACATTAACTTATTTAATTAATTAATTAAGTTGTCATTTAAATGTGGACTCTTGCTAGAATGTTACAAATAATATATGACATATAGTTGATTAGAACCGTATTACTTAAATTAAACCAACATGATTAATATGCATATTTAAACATCATCAAAATATGAACTATGGAAATTTACTAATTATATAAATTAAGGAGATTTAGTAATTATATGAAACCAATATATTTCATGTGTTAACAGTTCCTTAACAAATGAAATTTACTAATTATATAAAACCAATAGATTTTGGAAATCGTAATATACCGTTTATTTT
>JABAYD010054948.1:0-13771 GCA_014822095.1 Diplotaxis tenuifolia
GTGGGACGAATGCGTGAATAATCAGAAGCTCAGGGATCTGTTATGCAAATTTGAGAAAACCACCATTGGAGAGCTCACGAGCTTTGTTCTCTTCCGATCCGGAGTTTGACGATGGAAAGGCTCGACCCCAACGACGACCACGGCTTGGATCTGGGAGTGAGATGCGGAGGTAGAGAGGTCGTGAGCCGTGATGACGAATGGAGCTCTCGGCTTGGTCTTCTCACGACGAAGAAGCTTGGTTGCCTTGAAGCTTTGCGACGGCGAGAGCTGATTCCGGTGTAATAGAGAAGAGGAGGAGACGACTTTGTGGGCTGAGTTTGTGTGTGGCGAGAGAAGATACGACGGGTTAGTTGTGGCGGCGAAAACACGGCCGTGATTCGAGAGGAACAGCCGCGAGGTGTGACGAGATAACCGAGTTCGCCGGAGATGGCTGAGTTCGCCGGAGTTGTTGGAGATGGCCGAGGTCGTCGGTGATATCATCGGACAAGATTTGGAGCAAAATAGATTTAGGTTCGACAACGGAATTGAAGGGTAGGGTGCTCTTTTGAGCATCAAAATTTTAAAGGTAGAGATGATTAATGTAAAAATGAAATAGTGTATCATCAATGAATGCGTTAGTTTTAGCAATTTTTGGACAAACTAAACAGAGAAACGTTAAATTTCAAATTTTATATTTCTTCAACATTCAAAAATAAAATTTCCTTTTGTTGTCAGTGTGGGCGAGAGAGAACCTGTTAACGGACGATCCCGCCATTCGAAAACCGGAGAGTCGCATCTCGCTCTTTCTTCTGTCGCCGCCTCGAAATATCACCGGAAGAGTTTCGCCGCAGAAGCAAGAGAGTCTCATCGATTTTGAAAAAAAAAATGTAAATCTCCGCATCGCGATTCCCACTCAATTCCTAGGGTTTTTACATTCGCTCTTTTTTCTCATACCGATTTTGATCTGCTTGCGATTATTCTTACTTCTGATAAGTTGTACCAAGAGAATCTTCATTAGTCATAGCAAATCGCTGTGAGAGCTTGTTAGATTCTGCACTATGTTCGTATTGGTTAATCCGTTGTTAATCGAAAGAGGGAATCGTATGCAGATTACGATATGTAATCGCGAGATTCGATCTAGTGCTATTGTATTTGTCAAAGTGGTTTTGATCAGCTTGCGATTATGATTACTGCTGTTAAGTTGCGTAAAGAGAATCTTCGTTAGTTATCGCTTTGAGAACTTGTTAGGTTCGTTCAAATTGCTTCATCTTTCCTTCATTGAAAGATGGAATCATATGCAGATTATGTTCTCAAACGCAAGATTCGATCTAGTACTATTGTATTTGTTGAAGTGGTTAGTGATTACAGCTTAAGTTGGGAACAATTGTATCAGTTTCTGCAGTTTTCATCAGCTTCACTAATCAGTAATCCCATTTCTTTGTTCTTAAGTGCACTAAATGGTGTTGGTGACAAGAGGAGATAGACTTGCTGGAGCTCTTCCGCATGTTCAACCTATGAGCGCTGTTAATAAAATGTGGTAATATTGATCTTTCCCCTGCACTTTTTTGTTTTGTAGATAAGTGTTTTCCGGATCTTTGGTTTTAGTTTTCTTGATTGGTCTTGATGAATGCAGTGGGAGCCATCTCCCTGAAGCTGAAAAAGCCAGAGGTCACTTACCTCAAACGAATTGGTCGAAACATGCCAAGGCTTTTGAGTGTATACCATCGTCGAATAACTTTCTAAGATCTAGTATCCTTTACTCTCTAGAAAGTCAAAAGCCTAGAAGAAGTAGAGAAACGGCTTCAAGGTAATTTCCATATGTTCTTTCGTTTTCATATTCCTGGGTCCTGTTCTGTCACTTGTTTGGTTACTAGTGAGGATCACCTACAACTAATTACACTATTCCTGTGACTCTCGTTTTTTCCCAACATCATTTGAATCTTTGTGTCATCACTAGTTCTCAATCTGCATATAGGTAGCTCAGGCTATTCGAAAATAATGAATCTCTGGTTAGTCTTACATTGCTGAATTGATCTGAAGAACTTGTTCCTATCTCTCTTTCTAGGTCAATTTACAACACCATCCCTGTAGATGTGCAGACGTTGGCACACCAACATATTGCAAAGGTAACAACAATAGAAAACTTTTGATGGTAAATGAAATTTTTTAACTGATCCAAAACCCCTCAGCATGTTTCTTGCGGAAAATCTTCTTCCTTTTCATGTATCTGAGTAAACACTTAGGTCTCTGTAGCTACTGGGTTCTGTTTTCCGATTGATCTCCCCCTCGCAGAGGAACCTCTTAGCATTCATTATACATGGATGTATTACTTACCCTGTTATCCTATGTGGTCAGGCTTGGTGTACTCTTACAAATCTCTCAGTAAATAATACCTATCTGAGACCTGGCATTACTCCTGCAATTGATGATATCAACACTAACTGTTCATTTTCTGCGAGAGGAAGATCCACTGCTAAATTTACATCCAACACTGATGGATCTTTCTGTGCACACAACCACCAAGAGGATAATCAAAAGAGTATAAGGGGAACTGCAACATCTTCTGACCGCTTCTCCTCCTCTTCCCCAGGTGATGGTAAATTAACTTCTGGCCAGGTTCCACGGGTACATAACGAGGTTAGAGATTCAGTAACCAGTTGTATAAATGGTATGGAGGTACCAACAGTTAGAAACTTCGAACACCCAGATAGACAGGTGGAAGTTATTGAGATTGACGATGATGACATGCTCAAGGTAACATTCTTGATGCTACCTGTGCAGAATTTAAAAATTAGATTAACTCCAACATGTGCTTACTTTGGAGCGCAGAGTATTGATGTAGAGCAAATTTTTATGGAACACTACCATTCAACATGTACCCAGCAACCATCTGTTAATATATTTGCTTCCAGAGGAGAAGAAGAGCCCTGTTTGCCTCCTGAGCTATGTTCCACCTGTAGTCATGGAGTAAAGGTGTGGCTGCCATTTCTCTCACTTTCTTAATGCTATGTCACAAAACCAATTGATTTTCTCATCTTGTGTGCTTTAATATCAACACAGCTAGGGCTCTGTCTTCAAGCTTCCAGCCATGTGGAACAAATGAAGGACGCGCTGCTTGCAGTATCAAATGAACTACTTGACGATCCTACCAACCTGAGCCCTGGTCATTTTGAAAAGCTTTGTCAAAAGAGGTTTGCATTCTCATCATTCTATTCCCTTTTTAGTTTCTTTGTTGTATTCAAAAGATAACATGGAGCTAATACAGTGAGAAGAAATTAGGCTCAAAGAGAAAATGATAACGGTTCTGTTTTTCTTTATTGCATCGAAATTGAGTGTTTGCCTTGAGTTCTGGGGTAACTCCTAAGCTGTTGAGACTTGTATTTTTAGGTTACTGCTGAAAAAGCAAATTCAGCAGCTTGAGATCCTTATCCAAGATAAGGAAAAGAAAAGCTCTGAGTGTTTGGCATCTAGGCCTACTCATAATATTCAGTATGAGACACCTCAAACAACAAATCATAAGGTGGATTGTGCGCAGGCAGATTCTCGAGCTCATGTAAAAGAACAAGGCATATACGTAAGTGATAACTGGAATATGCCACGAGGCTATTTATGTTCTGGAGATAGGTCTGGTCTTTCATCTGGTCCTCTGGAGAGGGAACGATGTGTTCCTGAGATTATAGATGTTACTTATACTGATTGTTCAAATGACAAAAAGTGGAGCAGTCGTGACTTTCCTTGGACTAAAAATCTGGAGGTGGTTGATTAATTATATCATTCTTTAGCTGTTCTTTTATTTACTTCGCTCACATGTACTCATGTGCTCCACTGCAATGGTTAGGTTAATAACAAAAGAGTGTTTGGAAACCACTCATATCGACCTAACCAAAGAGAGATCATTAATGCTACGATGAGTGGTTGTGATGTTTTTGTTTTGATGCCAACTGGAGGAGGGAAAAGCTTGACATATCAGGTAATGTTACTTTCCCTTTATCCTAGAATCTATTTGTGGCTTTTTTCTATAACAGCGAGAGATGACAGTTTTCAAGTTGTGTTGTACAGTGGGAATTTAAGCTAGTGTTTGCCCTGGTGGATGATATACGTCAGTGTCAGAAGAGTTTCTCTGTGTTTAGGACCCTCTAAACTGCTTCGTAACATCTTTTTCTCTGCAGCTCCCCGCTCTAATATGTGCAGGAATAACATTAGTCATTTCTCCACTGGTTTCACTCATTCAAGACCAGATAATGAACTTATTACAGGTGACTGGAAATGTTGTTTCTGTCTTCTATTTCATTAATATGTTGTACTCAGAAATTATGTGCCAATTTACGCTTTGGTTTCTGAATCATGGTTACAGGCCAATATACACGCAGCATCCTTAAGTGCTGGAATGAATTGGACTGAACAACTAGAGATACTTCGGGAGCTGAGCTCGGAGAATTCTAAATACAGGTTACTGTATGTAACACCGGAAAAAGTGGCGAAGTGAGTCATTATTTTTGTTGTTGTTGATTCTGAAAGGATTAAGTTATTTGAAAATCCCACAGCGGATAGGAGTGAATAAGAGCATGCAAGCCTACAATACTAGCTTTTGTAACGAGTATAAGCTAATGAGTCTGTGTGAATGATTTTGGCCCAACTCTTATCAGATTCCCTCGTTTTATTAGATTTGTTGTGGACTATATTAGCTGGTGATGAAATATATAGTTAGACACTTGCAATAGGTTTTCGATAGATTTTGACCCAAGTCGTGCATCCTCTAATTATCGCAAGTCTTTCATATTGGGAAAGATAATACCAGTAGCCATCCAGCTTAGAAGCTTCTATTTCTTGACTGCAGAAGTGATTCCCTTTTGAGGCATCTTGAAAGCTTAAACTCCCACAGTTTGCTTGCTCGATTTGTTATTGATGAAGCTCATTGTGTGAGTCAGTGGGGGCATGACTTTCGACCAGACTACCAGGTTTGTCTTTTTAAAGCTTGAGACAGACATTTCTTTGACATTTTTGTTTACTAAAAACATAACCTTCCTATTTTTACTCTAAAATCAATGTTTAAATATGCAGGGTCTTGGTGTTCTGAAGAAGAAGTTTCCTAATATTCCCATGTTAGCTTTGACAGCTACTGCAACAGCCAGCGTAAAAGAAGATGTTGTGCAAGCTCTTGGCCTAGTTAACACTGTTGTGTTCCGCCAAAGTTTTAATCGCCCAAATCTGTGGTAATGTACTAAAATAGCGTAAGCGATTATGTTTTCAGAATGCTGCTTACCAGGAAAAAAATGTAGGTACTCTGTGGTTCCCAAGACAAATAAGTGCTTGGAAGATATTGACCAGTTTATCAAGAAAAACCATTTTGATGAGTGTGGCATCATTTATTGTCATTCTAGAATGGACTGCGAAAAAGTCACTGAAACGTTACGGGTTGGTCGTTTGTTTGCTTTTTCGTATCACTTATATGGAGCATAATGCGTGTATTATGTTCCAATTTGGAAGTGCATATTATTTGCAGAAGTTTGGCCATAAAGCAGCCTTCTACCATGGTAGTATGGATCCTGGTAAACGTGCGTTTGTACAGAAAAAATGGAGCAAAGATGAAATCAATATAATATGTGCTACAGTGGCATTTGGAATGGGTAATGAATGGCCTCTGCTATAGCCAATTAGATTAATTGAAGTTTGCTGCCTGCTAATGTTTGGTATTTCAGGAATAAATAAGCCTGACGTTCGCTTTGTAATTCATCACTCTCTCCCAAAATCCATAGAAGGCTATTATCAGGTGTTTTACTGAACATTCATTTATGAATATTCAATCGAGCATAACCTAATAAGGCTAATTTTGTTTCATGCAAGGAATGTGGTCGTGCTGGTAGGGACGGCCAGAAGTCATCATGTGTATTGTATTACTGTTATAGTGATTACGTAAGTTATTTAAATCTGACACTTCATCAAGTTACTACTCTGGACGAATATTTATGCTCTTGGTCACGATTGTGGTTACACAATATACTTTTCAGATTCGAGTGAAGCATATGATTAGCCAAGGAGGACCTAGCCAAAGCACCATAACAACGGGACACAATCGTGTAGCAAGTTCAGGGAGGACACTCGAATCAAATACAGACAATCTTCTCCGCATGGTAATTATTGGCAAGATTCCTTCCTTGTGTTTGCTTTCAAAGTTGCTCGCTGACATATATTTCCAATTTTTTTACTGTTTCAGGTTAATTACTGTGAAAATGAGGTGGATTGTCGACGCTTCTTGCAGCTAGTTCATTTGGGGGAGAATTTGGATTCGGCGAACTGCAAAAACACATGTGATAATTGCTCCACCAGCAAAACTTTGATTGAGAAAGATGTAACTTTGTCTGCAAGGCAACTGGTATATGAATCTGAATGAAGTTCATACGTACTTTAATTGCTGGATGTTGTATCTGTGACGCATCACAATATTTTGTTTCTGGATAGGTTGATCTGGTGAAGCTAACAGGAGAAAGGTTTTCTTCAGCTCATATTGTAGAACTCTACAGGGGATCCTTAAACCAGACGGTATGTACAACTAACAGTACCTTTACTTAACCCTTGAATCCTATCAGTGTAATTGAAACGCTTGCAAGTAATTGTCTTTACGGCTTTTAGGTCAAGAAACACAGGCATGAGACTTTGCACCTCCACGGTGCAGGAAAGCATTTATCTAAAAGTGAAGCCTCTCGTATCTTGCACTATCTTGTGACACAAGACATTCTCGCAGAGCATGTTAAAAAGAGTGATCTGTATGGATCTGTATCGTCGTTGCTGAAGGTACGAATAATTCACTTTTCGTTTACCCTCCGGTTGATGTCATACAAAAAAAGGTTCTTTTTGAATATGAGTCATCGTTACTGAACTCTTTTGGGGGAAATATGTAGCTTTTCACTTTTCAGCCTTGTTAATTATTCTTAAGAATGAATTTTATGTGTAGAAATATATTCATTTAAATATCTTCATATAGGTGAATAGATCAAAGGCTGCTTCACTCTGCTCTGGAGGCCAGACTATAAAAATGAGGTATAATAACTTAACACTTGAAATGTATCTTTCTGTAATGAACGACTTGCAACTAAAGTGGCGCAGTAGCTCAAACGTAAGGGAATCATTTAAAAGAATTAATATTGCTCAGACAACCTTAAATCTTGTCTGCTCTTACTACAATGCCACTGCTGCTATTAATTGTCAGCTACCTGTCAGTTAAAAGCTGATAATGTTAGTTTTAGTTGAGATTTTTGCATATAATTTTGCAGATTTCCTTCAGCTGTAAAAGTATTAAAGCCGAGCAAAAACGGACCAACCCCAGCAAGAGTTGCACTAAAGCAAACTACTCTTACAATGGCACCTGCTCCTCCACAAGACTCGGTATATATTCTTGTAACCTTCTCTCCCTTACCACATCACCATGTTTATATCCACTTTTGGTTGATGGGTCATTTGTGTCAATGCCGGGTTAGATTCTCTCCGACACCTTGTTCACAGCCTTGAAAAAGCTTCGTACTGTTATACTCGAGGAATCCTCAGATGCGGTAATGTCATACCATATATTCGGGTAAGTTCAAAACTTTCCTGTCTCTTTCTCAGGTCATATAAGTAATAAGAAATCTCCGTTGTGTGTGTTTGTAGCAATCCAACGCTTCAACAGATAAGTAAACGACTTCCCAGAACTAAGGAGGAACTCCTCGATATCCATGGTCTTGGAAAGTAAGTATCTATAAACTCTACTCTCTCTATAAAGGGATACGGTGATGTTTATCTTTTGAAACTCGTGAAACAGAGCCAAGGTGAACAAGTACGGAGATCGTTTACTGGAAACTATAGAATCAACCATCAACAATCACTATGGAACCAATAAGAATGAGGGTACCGGGCCAGGGAAGAGGAAAAGAGACGAGAACACTGATCCAGTTGTGTTAGACGACGATGATGATCCTGATTGGACTCCGAGCCAACAGTCCCGCAAAAAGGCTTTCGCGGAACCTACTTATTGATTTTAGAGACGATGGTGAAATGTCGCCAAGAACAAAATGGTAAATGAAAAGAGTAACGCCTAATCCACATTGTTCCATGAGCTTTAGTTTACCTATCGTAAACAGCTATTGTTTATATTCCCTTGTTTGGTCGAACGAAGTATCATTGTGTCGTGCCCCAAGTCACGTGCACAAAGTTCTCTAATCAGAGCATTTCCTATTTACGATATAGCTATATCCATTTTAATCACTCCTTCTGGCCTCAAAAACCAAGTGTCGACGTCTACTTCTCTCTCCGTCATCGCGTAGAAGCTACTTAGGGGTCAAGAAAGAGATAAGGAGTTTTCTTGGCGCGCTATAAAGCGTCTCTAGCACGGAATAAAGCGGAAGAAGAAGTCAGTGAACCTATTTGAACTTTTGAAAACCCTAATTTCAATCAAAGTTATTTTCTCCCGTTCACCATCTCTAAATGTTCTAACTGGTTTATAATATTTATATTTATTTAACTTTTTACTAATTAAACCAAGATTTATGACTACTGTTTTTATAAATTTTGTAACAGAAACAAATATATAAATACAATTTTGGAGATTTTCAATTTTTTTTTTTAATAAACAAAATATATAAAGTTCAGGCCCTTATCAGACTATCAAAGACATATATATAACACATGAGGTAGGTTTTTCGGGGCAGTAGTACCTCGTGTCCCCTAGTAACTTAACAAATAAACATGTGACAATGGGTTCTTGCTTTGTGCCCTAGGAACCGTTTGAAAGGTTTAGGGTTTTGGTAAATGAGAAAAGTCCAGTATCCATAGGGTAATAGACAAAAGGCTATGGTTGTAAGCAAATAAAAGTTCCATCTTAAATCCTAAAAACGAACAAACAAATACTTTTCCCCCGTTTGAATTTCCAATAAAGGAAATATATTTTTTTTTGGAAATAAAAAAATTTGTTAAAAAGGAAAAAAAGACTTTTACGCATTTACTACAGTAAAAAATAGAAATTCAGAACACAGCCTATTATGGAAAGTTTCAGAATAGGAAATAATAGATGAAAAGGGAACCCGTACATAAGTCGAAAGAGTACATGAAGGTAGCAAACAGACGACAATTGCTTTCTTACAATATCATTATGGGAGGCAAAAAACATAAAATAAAGATTGAGTTCATCAAAGACAAAGCAGTAAGATCGGTTACTTTTACCAAGCGACGTACTGGTCTCTTCAGAAAAGCTTCTGAGCTCTGTCTTCTCTCTCCCACCACTCAAATCGCAATCATAGCGAACCCTCCTACTACAAATTCTCACGCTGCTTTCTACTCCTTCGGCCACTCCTCTGTCGACCACGTCGTTTCCTCTCTACTTCACGACCAGTTTCCTCGTCGTCCGGCAAACGAAGAAGTAAAGAGAGGGTTAGGTCGTTGGTGGGATGACGAAGCCTTGGAGAGATTGGAGAACGAGGACGACTTGAAAGATGCGACAGATGCAGTTACGAGGATGTTGAATAATTTGAGGTTACGATTAGATGCTGTGAAGAGTTGTAATCAAAGAGGTAAGGCTATAGTGATCCATCAAGAGGAGGCTCCTCAGGTTTGTAACACCATGAAGAACAACAGCAACGAAGAGACTACGAATCAAATTACTAATTCTGAAAGTGGTTTTGGTTTAATGATCAATCAAGAGGAGGTTCATCAGCTTTGTAACACCACCACGAACCACAAAAACGAAGAGACGACGGCTCATTCTGAAGGTGCTTCTGGTTCTGGAAGTTTGGTAGAGAAAGAGGATGATATTCTGCATATTGATGGTTTGGATATTGATGAGTTTTTAAGTGATGTCAAGTTTGATCCATTATTTAAATTTTGATTAACTTTTATATGAATTACAGTATGTCCGATTTATCCTTATATATTTAATCTAGTGCTGCATTCTTTTGATTTGGTTAGGGAATAATGCTAGCAAAATAATACCAAAATTTTATTTGGTACCGTTGAGTTTGGTTTACAAGTTTTGGTTCCTTTTAATTAAGTTTTGGCCCATGCACAAGTCACGTGCACCTCGTTTCCCCAAATTGGAAACCCTAGTTTAACATAATGTACTATCGACCAGTGTAAACGGTTTCAATTTATCAAGTAAATAATAAACTAGCATATCTAAACTTCTAGTCGGTTGACTATCAATCTGATTGGTATCATACCTGATTCTCATTTTCTTCCATATATACTTATATATATACAAGCACATAAGTATATGGTTGTGAGTAGGATAACACAATATAGTAGTTTAGTAGTTTCCATTGGATAGCAGCAACCATGATGGTTCAGGCAAGGAATCAATTCTTTTCCAGTGGGAAATTATTAACTCTTCATATGGTTGTGGTTGGGTGGCTTAGATCTCTAACTCACACGTAGAGCAACCATTACCTATTACCGGTGGATAGATCTCTAGGAGATTAGTCGGTTGGGTTTCAGCCTGCCGGACACAATAGTTAATTAAAAAAAAAGTTGTGAGTAGGATGATAGGTACATGTATCAATCCTCTGAAAAAAACTTTGAACAAAACTTAATTATCTTGGATCAAAGATCTAATAATCTAATCTTCAAGTTCATACCAAAGTTTTAGGCAGAGCTAGGTCAACATGAGAAAAAGAGCTAGCAAAGAACAAATCATACACAATGAAAATTACATTTGGAAAAGACAATTTTTTTCAATGTGTAACTCTATTGCAACTGAGAATAAAACTGAAAAATGAGCAGACTTGTGCTGTAAGTAAACTAAGAGCACGGAGTCACGGACCGATCATTTAACTTTCATGTTCAAGAAAACCGGATTCGAGCTACCATCTCCGCGATCGGATATGTTTTTCAATCTCCGACCTTTCCCTTCCTGAAATATGCGCTATTCAGACGAACGTCTTCTCTGTTTTTCTCTCCTTGGCTTCGAGTTTAAAATATTAGTTAATTAATTGTCATTAGCAAATGCTATACACTGAAAAGTTTCAAAAAGAATTATCACAGTATGTAAAGTGAACAAGTTTTTACGATGGTCAAAATGTTCAAACCACGTTAGAATGAGGTGAGCACTGAGAACCCATCAACCACACACACATGTTACGTAGGCTGATCTGAAATGAGCTCAAGCTTACAGGTTTGAGTGAATGGGTTTTTATCTAATCAATTCCCGAAATTAAGTGTTTTCTTAGTATATACTCGAAGCTGAACCCTATATACTAACCTTGTTCTTAATTTTCTTCCATGCTTTTGTTGGTCAACAAACCGACCACAACGAATCGAATTAATTGTTCAACTTCGTAACATCTCTTATTCTCTTTTATGGCTTGATTTATCGCTCATTTTGAGTGAGTTTTATGGTCTTATAAAGGCTAGAGATTTTCTCTCTTTCTCATTCTTTTTAGCAACAAAAAAATCATACATTATTTTCTTTTGGTTTTTCTGACTAGCTTCCACTTAGAGGTTTTCATTTGTCACTCTTTTGGTATCAATTGTTATATATTAATTTTATGTCTGTATCATCATCTGTTAAGACTATTGTAATGAATAATAGCTTTTCCATATTGTAGAATAATGATTTTTATAAATTTTGCTCAGGTAGTGGAGTGGAAGGTTGTATATTATATTGTTGTATGTTGTAAAAAAAGTGTTGATGGATGGTATGATCTTTATGTCGCCGGTTCGGTTCCAATTTTGTCTTCAAAATATTGATTTTTCATTAAAAAAAAAGTCAATATAATGACATGCATACAAAATATCTTATCTTCTATCAAACCAGGACCCACGACGTGAAAGACTCAATTTCTGTGTCAATTACACTATTCGTGGCGTTCTTTATCATAGCCTCTAATTTTATCATGCAACATCAATCTAATAACTGATATTCTTTGGGGGGTATTAAAAGTTTTTTTTTTTGATAAATCTTAATACTAAAGGTACCTTTGAGAACCTTGATCTGTTTCATATATTATACATAGGTATCGGAACAATAGTTAGTGTGTGGTTAACTACATATGGATGGCGGATTTTAGGAAGACTTGGGTACAAATTAATTCCACCACACTAAATCTGTGTGATCATGTGGATATATATAACATCATGATTTATAGGCTTCATTTGAATATCTAGAGAAATTCTTTTTTCGTGAGCTACACTTTTTCTTATAAATTAATTTGAGCCCTTCAATAAACTTGAAACAACAACAGATTAATTCGAGAAAAGAAAAAAAAAGTTAGTGTAGTTTTATCTGGACTGGAAAATCTTATCGACTCAAAAAGTATGTATTGATACCACGTCTGTGGATTATTATGTTTTTCATATGTTTAAATAACTTTGTAAGTTTTGGTTGATTATATTGAAATAGTGTATATCCTTAATTAGAGAAGATGTTTTTATTGTTTAATCGTTTATAAAATAAATATTTAATTATATACGCTGTTTTCCATTTAGGAAAGTTTATGATAAAATCACATTTATAGTAATTTTTTATAAATTAACAATGTTAGGACTTTGAAATTTTATTAATTTATAGAGAAATTAATTTACAAAGTTTTCTTATTTAGATTTTTTTAAGGTATATTTATTTTAAGATAAAAATATATTTAGTTTTAGTATATAAATATTAATTATTTTTTTTTGGAAATTTGATCTTTATATTAATTTTATTATATGATTTGGTTTATATAATATGTATTTCATAAAAAATACATTTAATTTTAGATATAATATTACTAAATCTCATCAAAAATATATTAAGTAGTAAGAAAATATGAAGATAATTCATTATGAATAATATAACACAAAAAATATAATGATAGATTTTCTTTATATAAAATATGCATAAATATGAATGATTAATTTATAATTTTAATTAGATTATATATTTACATATAATTTTCTAAAAAGATCTTATCTTATTATTTTATAGATTTTTCATTTTATAGATTTGTCTCAAATTTAGAATTGATCCAAGTTGGAACCGACAAAAAATATTAATTTATAGAGATTATTAATTTATCGATTATTAATTTACTAGGTGTTTTGCCCGCATTTGCGGGCCTAAATATGTTATAACTATTTTATTAAAACATATTTTACTAATTGAAAGATTATAATGATAAAAGTATTATTTATGTTTTATTTTATGAAACCAATAATATTATATTTTCATTTAAACATTGTTCCATATATTTATTTGTAAATTATGTTCACTATTAAAAATAAATTTTAAAATCACATAATATTTTCTTTTCAAATTAAAAAGTTTACTTGATTAGTTTTAGTTATGTACTTTCTATTGTTTTAATTTTTTTTATTAAAATAATTTTCAGATAAAAATACAATATATATCGGAATTATCTTATTTAAGAACATATTGTTTAGATTTTGGATAATTTTATGATTATTATTAATTTTAATTACTTATCTAATCGTAATAATTTAAATTCTTTTTTATTTTGTATTTAATATATATATATATATATATATATTTATTCATTAAGGGTATGGAAAATATTAAGCAGTCCAACTTTTAATATGGAGTTCCGTTGCGAAAAATCACTTCACAAATAAAATAATAGTATATTAAAATATATTTTCAGATAACAACACAAAATAGTATATTAAAATATATTTTCAGATAACAACACAATATATATCATAATTATCTTATTTAATAATATATTATTTATATTCTGGACAATTTTTATGATTATTATTAATTTTAATTACTTATCTAATCATAATAATTATAATTAGTTTTTTATTTTATATATTTTATTCATTAAGGTTATAA
>JABAYD010054979.1:0-10369 GCA_014822095.1 Diplotaxis tenuifolia
CACATCCACGTAGGCAGTTTTAATCAACTAATCAGAAAACTTGAAGTTGTCACGTCACCTCTGCTTGACAAAAAATAAATAAAAAATTCACAGTTCTGTTTAACCGATTTCAAAAATCCTAATCCCACAGATTGAGTCGTGATCGATTCAGTTTCACTCATGTGTTCTTCTCCGTTTCTCTTTTTTGCTATCTTCATCAATACTCACAACCAAATCTCCTCTTTACTTCCATCTCTAATTTCATTCTTTTCAACTCCCTCTCTCTAATTTTTATAAAACAAAATCGAATAAACTCTTCAATTTCCAGATCCACTTCTCCGGGAATTTCGAGCAGAGGCAAAGACCCACATCGTCTTGGAAACCTTTGAGTCTTGGCCTTTCTGCATCCTCTGTTTCTCTCTCTCTATCTCAATTACACACGAAAGCTCTCTATCACTAATGGCTGACAAGAAAGTCCAATCCCCGGAAACAACGGCGGTTGAAGATAACAAACGATTAACAACATCCCCACGCTGCCGCCACCATCTCACTGGATGGGGATGAGATACCCTTCGCCTATGGTGATGCCTCACCATATGTATGCGCCGCCTCCTTACTCGCCTTATCACCATCCTTACCATTATCACCATCATCACCGCCATCACCAATCTCATGATCTGAAGGTTGAGAGAGATCAAGCGAGTGAGAGTGGTGTGGAAGCAAAACCATGATCTTGCGTCTTTTCAGATTTTTCTGACAAAGCCACGAGCTTTCGACATTCCGACAAAAGCACAACAAAATATTTTTTTTTTCGTGTCTCTGTCCCTCTCTCTGCAGAGTTTTAAATGGAGCGGTACGGTCGCGCCGATGAGGAAGGGTCGCGATCGGATCCATCGATTGAATGGACCTCTGATGGAGGCGAAACTGGAGTCGACGGTAACGTAAATGCAGTGCCTTTCGGAGAATTAAAGGATTTTGTTTTTTTTTAAATGAGTGTTTTTGTTGTAGCTTCGATTTGGATGTTACGGTTAGGCGGCGACGGAGCTGGTGGAGGAGGAGAGGAGGAGGAGAAGCGTATGCGGAGAAAAGTGCCACAATAATTGATACCGTCGCAGAGGGAATGGGAGAGAGGGAGGTAGAGGTGAGAAAGCCATGACTCATGAGAGAGATAGATTAGAGGTTTATAAGAAATAGATGGAGAGGGAGGTGAAGCTAAATAATTAAAGATGTGGTAAAGAGGAGGTTTGATTGTGAGCGGCGATAGAGATTGTAAGGACTGGAAACAGAGAAGAAGACGTGAGTGTCGTTTAGATTCTCTGAATCGGGTCAAACCAACAGAGATTTTCTTATGGGTGAAGACTTGAAGTGGAGATGACATGGCAATTTGATGTTTTTTGATTGGTCGATTAAATAGTCCTACGTGGATAGATTTATGAGTATGGATGTGACAAACGAACCTATGTTTATCATATTATTCAACTTCCTTCTGTTTTCACCATTGGTACGTAAGCTTTCCCCAAGTTAGTTTATATTGGAGTAACATAAAGTATTGAGCTTTTTTTTTACTTATTATATGGAATTGTTTAGCACTAGATTGCGAGAAAGAACAATGAGACTAAAAAAAAGATACTTGCTATCACTTCTGTTCTCTCTACAGTGAATGTTTCAGAGAGTTCTAAGTCCTCATCGTAACCTTTTTGTTTGTTTGTTTGTTTGTTTGTTCATTCATCGGTTCCCAACAAGAGTTGAGTTTTTTCGCCAGTGATTGCAAACGTGTTCTTTAGCTGTTTTTGGTGTTGATTCTGGTAAAGATCAAAACTTTGAGCTTGATTTGGCCTTTGTTTGGTGTGTAAACTTAGCTCTGTGTTTTGTTGGCATTGGTTGTTGCTCTGGATATAGAAAGCATGATTGTTTTTAAGAAGATTGATGTGTGTCAAAACTTATAAAAGATAGTTTCTTTGTTTCTGAAGTATCACTCTTTACATGTTTTGGCGGTTACATAGACTCTCGCAGGCTGGAACGAACCATGTAGAACGCTTAACCACGAACCAAGAAAGCTTACGTCTGAGCATGTTTTCATGGGATACAACAGTTGCTTCCATGCCAAGAAATCCCTTGGAGAAAGTGAACTACAAAGCAAAGGATTCTGATTCTGTATGTTTTAGAATCCCATCCTAAAAATATATCAAGTTTATTCCTCTGCAGATTTTTATACTACAACATTGGAAAAACATAATTGTTCTTCTCTATTTTCTTTGCATTTAGTTCTTCCCCATTTTCTTAGTAGAGAGTTTATCAGCAGGTGAGTTCTTATACCGGTTTTAGTGATGTAGAGACTATACAAGAGCCTCTGTTTTTTTTTTAATCTAGGCAACCACAAATGTATAAAACTATAGTTATACGAGACGTTGTGTGTTCATTAACTTTTAATTTGGGAAAATTAGCAGCTAACGAACTCTTTGACTCAAAACTTGGTATGTGATTGTTATTTGCTAACAAGAAATCGATGAAAACCTATAACCAAAAAGAATATATAATAAAAATGAAAAAAAGATATAACCAACAAAACAATAAACAAAAGAACGATAAAACATAAATTCTTATAATATAAAAGAGACCAACGATTATTATATCTATTAAATGAGATAAACGAAAAATTTTATGTTATGAATTACCAAACATCTTCAAGCGGAAATATAATATTGATATGAAAATTAAAAATAAAATATTTTTACAAAATAAAAAATAGACGCTATAAAGAATATGAGAAGACAACACGTGTAGAAATCAATATATATAATCTAAAATAAGAAAAACGAATTAAAAGATCTAGACCTGTCAAATGAAAATAGTATCATTGAACCTCTTAAAAAAATGTCAACAATCTTATTACAGAATTAAGTTTTTACAAAGAGAATAACACCGAATATCATAACATTAAATAATTTTAATAGAAAATGAAATAAAAATAAAAATTAAAGATACTAATTCGTATGTAATATATTGTAAATATTTCAAAATAGAAATAAGCGTTAAACAAAATACCTAACAAAAAAATACAAATATGAAAGAACTAAAGATTCAAAAACAAAGGTATAAGATGGAGAAATAATCAATGATTTATGTATTGGATTTAAACGATATTTCTGAGTATTATTCTATACATTTCTAATAAAAATTGAAGAATATATTAAAATAGTTACATTAATTAGAAAAATTTACAAGCATGTGATTTTTAACAAGAACAAAAAAATAAATACTGAAGATTAATATTATTTTCGGTTACGAATAAATTAATTTTAAAATATATATTAAAGTTTAAAATATTATTTTATAGATTTTAAATTTGCTCACACGCCCGTAGGGCGGGCTTAACCCTAGATAGGAGGGACGATATTCTTTGAAATACGAATTCTTTAAAAAAATTTTTTTACTTACTTTTTAAACAAAAATAATAACCAAGCAAAACAAATTAAAACATTTAAGAAAATATACAAGTTGAGTGATACATTAGAAATTAAATATGGTAATGCACAAAAATATGAAACAAAATCCAAAAGAAGGTAATTAAAATAGTAACTCTGGTATGAACATAAGCGTAAAATTATAGCATTAACTTTATAATTATTATCTTTTAAATAATGGTATTTCTAAGTGTATAAAAAAATTAAATTTAGCATTAAAATTAAAATAAATGTTGATGTCAAAGGTTGCTCTACGACGGGCAGCAATTATGAAGATATCATATTAAGTAGGCATCATCTAAAAACCATAAATATTTTCTAATACTATAATTTTGAATTAAATTTTAAGTTAAGAAAATACAAGTTTAGTCATTTAAAGTAAAAAAAAAAAGTTGGGATTAAGAAAATATTTTCTATTAATCTAAATATATTAGATAAAAATATTTTTGATAAAAACTAAGGTTTACCATTTTTTTTCATTTGTTCACCATCCTACGCATAATTTAGATAGTAAAAATAATAAATGGAGAGTTTTACTCATATTTAATTCAGTTTATTATTTTTATTTTGAGAACATTGATGTAATATATAAAATTAAATGTAAGGATATTTGTATAAACTACCCGGGGTATCCCGGACAAAGTCTGTAGTATTTTTAAAATTGGTTGGAAACATAGATGTGGCATACAAGGGACGAATAATCTGACATAAATGATTAGTGAAATAATAAATATCCTCTTTAAAATTTAATAGCTTTCATTTTTTTAACATATTAATCATTTTAAACAAATACTAATTTAATAAATTAATTTGTCTTTCAAAATTTTGTAATTATTATTAATTCATAAAAATATAAACAACTTTAAAAAAAAAAATTTCTAATTAAAAAAATACATATTTATCTTCTTAAAACAAAAGGAATATCAAACATCATTGGGAATCTTAAATGTATCAGCTGCACCAAACTTTCTAAACTCCTCCTCACAGTTAGCCACTAATGGTTCATCTTCATTTCTATCATCACTAAACCGGACTCTGGGGAAAGACTCATGCATGCTTTTGGACTTGCATCTTCCGGTAGTAAGCATGTCCACTTGTCCATGATGTGAGATCTCTAATATCACAGTTTCATCATCATCAAGTGGTAGTGGTTGTTTCCAAGGCTCTCCATCCATCCTCATGTATGCATGCTTCGCTGCACCTTTCTTAAATTCAAACCTAATCCGATTTGCCTGTGTACAATACACACACTCGAGTTAAAATGTGCACGTCTCTCACATTTTGTTTGATTTGTGTCAGTTAATATTTACCTGAGCAAGTCTTGTTCCATGACCCTTTGGAGTGAGGAGAGCAAGACCATGCCAAGCATTTCTAAAACCAACAATTTCAATGAGTCCATCATCTACGAATGGTGGAGTTAGACTTCTCTGTTGAGACATCAAAAAGAAATAAAACCAATTATTTCTAGTAGAATTATTAAAGCAATGTGACGAGAATGTTGAAACCTACATCACGTTGTTTCTTGGGATCTGGTGTTCCCCAAGGATTTAGTCCTCCAGAAAAGCTAGGAAGATTCAAACATACAATGGACCTGATACTGCAAGAACAAAAGTAAATGTTAAGTATTATTTGGCCAATGTAGTCTATTCTAGGTATTGATCAGACAAAAAGGTTCATCACAAAGAAGACTAAACTCTCAGAGCTTAATCTATCTTGTGGCTTCATATGGTTGTACCAAGAGCCTCGTATATCCTTTGAATATATATAATTTGACTAGAGTTACCTTTGGGGGATGTGAAGGTCATTCCACTGGCCACTTTTGTCACAAATCTTAACTTGTGCCAGCTGAGCTATGTTGCTACAGGAAAAGTCATAGAACATTAGAGTATTTCACAATTTTATGGGGATTTTAGAGACAAAGCGAAATATGAAAATAAAACTCATATAAATGCAGTAGAAATAAAACACACACATAAATTTACTCACTGTGAAATTGGGTGAAGAAGAGAGGCACAAAACCACCCTTGTTTGCAAGCAAGCTTTAAATATGTGCTCTGGAACGTCATAAAACCAATGCAAATATTTACTTTTCATCTATTCTTAGTATAATTTACACTAGAAGATGTAATCACAAGAAATAAGAAGAAATGGTTCCACTAAAACATTATAGTAATAAAAACTTCTAGAGCAAAGTATGTAAACCTGATTGACCAGCTGATTTTTAAAATTTTCAGGGTGCAATTTTCTTTGAGAATGAAATTCATAAGATGTTTGAGCATCCATTCCTGCAATAAAATTGATTAGTTATGCTAACAAAGTCAAGGAAACATATGCTGCATGTCACTTTTTAGATTTTGTATTAACAACAACATAAACTATTAATTAAGGGGGATCCCTAATTGCAATTTCCATGCTGCTTCGAGGATAAAAAAATAATATTAGTAAGTTTCAGATGTTAAAGAGAAATATTCTTACCCAAGCTAAAGTAATTCCAGAACCCGCCACGAAATGTTTGGTAACCTTCCTGAAAAATATCGAAGAGCATTGCTGACCAAATTAAGAGGAAATTAAAATAAACAGATGCCTCGCAAGAGAAGAGAATGCAGTACCATATCAGCTTGATCTGATGGAGAAGAACTACGAAATTCATGCAGAGAAGGTGGTAGCTCGATAGGATCACAAGTGCCTTTTTCAGGAGACTTCATCCTCATAAGTACGTGCCAACTTAGTTGAGATAAAATGCATACATGTCAAACCCAAAATTAAGAAAATAATAATAATTTGAAGAGAATGATACATGTGTAAATAAAGTACTTGTCTATCTTCATCTCTTTGGACTTAATCACTTTAGCCAAAAATGATTCCACTGACGACTTATCCGTTCCAGGATTTTTCTTACCCTGAAATAGGCATATGAGATTATAGTAAGAAAAAACATATGTATAATGTATGATATGATAATGTTAATTGTATAGTATATGTAACATACCCATCCGAATGCAAATGGAAGGTTATTTCCTGTACCCAAAGGGATAGTAGCAATTGGAGGTGGATTGGATAATTCAAGATCACAAACAACTCCAAGGAGCCAACCAGCTGTGCCATCTCCACCAGAAACCTAATCAACACAAACCTAATGAATTCATTAAATACCACCAAATTTCTCCATAAAGATGGTTTAACATACAATGATTTTCAACTTCTCCTGAATCTTGCAAGCAAAAGAATCGTCCTTT
Organism: Diplotaxis tenuifolia; assembly: GCA_014822095.1. Taxonomy (NCBI): domain Eukaryota; kingdom Viridiplantae; phylum Streptophyta; class Magnoliopsida; order Brassicales; family Brassicaceae; genus Diplotaxis; species Diplotaxis tenuifolia. Next base: position 6,680 of record JABAYD010054979.1, read on the forward strand.
AGCCTCTCTAGGTTAAGATAAATCCTCTGTAGCACCTTATCCGGAGTCTCTACGTTAAGATCAAAAACCTGACCAACAAACTTGTTATAATCAAAATATTATAATATATACTAATTAAAAGATAATATTTTATAATATGATGCTGTATTTAAATAATACAAAGATATATAGGATCACATTATTCTCGATTGGTAATACCGTATTTGAGAAACCAAAGTTTTATAAAAAAAATTAAATCAACGAATCATGAACCTATAGGTTTTATATAATTGAGTCAATAGTATATGGTCAGACCTGCTTGTCGTTGAGAAGAGTACGGAAGGTAAGAATGAGTTCTCCACCGAGTTGACCTCCACTTTTGGAGTTGATGAATACGAGAACTGGGCTCTCAGGTGGAGTACTTGGCACTGCAACAGCCTCGGCTTCAGGCGAGAGAACGTACGAAGGAATGTAAAATTTCTTGAGAAAATCTGATAATGCCTCATATTTTTCAATGCTCGCCTGTGACCGATGAACATATTCAATATTTAGAAATAGACAACGTTAATCATACAAAAGATAATCGAACAGGGGATCATACCATTATATTTTCTGAGGTGTTGCAAGAAAGTGTAATATAATATTATTGTGTCTGGAATGAAAGAATCTTGAAGGAGTTAGATTTAAGTATTGGAGACTCTATCAAGATTTCCTTTTTAAAAGTTTCTGTTTTACTTTAATTTTACTTAATGCTATGTTGTTTTGTTACGGTAACTAGGACGCGGTTTTAAATTAAAAGGCACATTGTTTGTTGTATTATTTTCCATTAATGATCTTTATGCACATGGATACGCCATAATTGGCATTTGGCATGCATATCTAGTTAGTTTTGACATGGAATCCATGGTCTTTAGAATGTTTTCTTATCTTTTTAAATATTAACTTATAAATAAATATAAATGGTAAGAAGTTATATTCTTTTAACTAAAAGGTAAGGGTTTATATCTTTAAATAAATATTGTCCTTTTTCATAACATAGAAATATAGTATTTATCTGATTATTAGGTTTTGTAAATTTAACATATTTTGATCTTGCAGTTAAAAAACATATTTTGATCCTGCATAAATCTGTTATATAGCAAGTCATGTTTTCCTCGAGAAATAGACTATTAATTTGATAGCTAAAATTTAACCTGATTCCATACCGATTTAGAATCCGCGATAGGTTATCGGTATATACGACTTGTCTGGTTGGAATCGAGCACCCCGAAGGTGTTGTTCGTATAGTGTACTGTAATGCCAACGTCACGTACTGAAACTTTTTATTTTGTTCAAAATATCCTAATGAAAACATGTTTTTCTCAATCGGTTCTGTAAATAAACCAATGCAGAGAATGGAAAACAGAACCAGAAACTCGGACACTGCACTAGAATTGTCGCAAAACGTTAACTATGGGCTCATTTTAACAACTGATTAAACCCATTACAATATGAGGATTAAGCTGATTGGTGGCCCATTAAGTAGCTTGCAGGCCCTTTTCGAGAAGTTTCCAATGCAAAGACTTGACACAATCTTTGACTTGACATCAGCATCGTATCTCCAGAAACCTAACATAAGATCAGTTGATAGAATGATGCAAAAGAAGTGAAACGACAACCGCAAAACGCAACTCTTTTCACGTGTCACATTATATATGTATCCACAACACATCGTTAATTAGGAGAGTGAGCATATTATATAAATAAAACAATAGCTTCGGTGTGAACTTCGGAGAATCTGTGGTTCTTGGGTTTAGGGGATATGTAATTCAAAGTTGGTTGCACAGCTTTCCACCAACAATTTAACAAACAAAAAAGCTATCAATATTGCATTTTGAAAACCTTTTTTTAATAGTGTCAACGTGGATTGCTTGTTCGGAGAGACACTTTCACAAGCAATATATGTTATTGAACTTGGAGTTGCATGAAGTAAAAAAGTTAAATTGTAAATCGCCTTTCAGCATCAGTTTTGATAGCACAAGGCACATGACATTAACACGTTATTTGAAAAAAATTGTGCGTATTTGATGAGAGTATCCAACTACTTTACCGTCCTCACTCTCTCACCCATTGAAACTCTACGCTTTGGGGTTTCAAAATTCAACGCAACATATATTCGCATACTTTTAAAGCTTTTTTAACCAAACATGCATGGAAAGTCAACTGAACTATATAACATGCAAAGTCAACAATGTGATTTACGCGCTCTCACCACCATAGGGCATTATGGTGAACAAAATAACTCTAAAAATCGAATAGTTACCCCCACAATGTCTATATTAACCTCTTAGCTGAATTACATTTTCTATAAACAGGAGTACGTTATATTCACTCCAAAAGTACATTCATAAAATATGACAGAATCCAAGTTATATGAAGAATTATATAGAATCCAAGTTACATGAAAAATTATATAAATTCAGTGCATATGTACAGCAATGCTATCACGTGGATGGCTTCTAGAATACAAAATTATAAGAAAAAACACTAGGCGATAATATATGCGGCCTTATTTGCTTTTGTATATAATATTGTGGCTCAAAGGGACACCTGGCACATAAGGCCCATGCCAAGTGGAATTGACCTTGGTTCATCCAGGTTAATTAAGTGATTTGCATTCATATTTCTATATAAACGAATGAAATGGAGAAGGTATGAGTGCACCCTGCGCATTGACATTTATAAAACTCAACTCCTCTTTTTCATATTTAAGAAACTCCTTTTGGCTCCTTGATCGTTCTATAAGAGAACCAAACTATTAGTGGACCCTAACGTCGATCGGTGTATATATATACCCTTTTCGAAATTACCAAATAAAGATGGGAAGATCACCTTGTTGTGACAAGAATGGAGTGAAGAAGGGACCATGGACGTCTGAAGAGGATCAGAAACTCATCGATTATATTCGATTTCATGGTCCGGGTAATTGGCGTACCCTCCCTAAAAATGCTGGTAAGTGTCATCATGAACCTAATCAAATGATTTTTTTTTATCAAATGATTTATTACATATAGTTTTTCCCAATAGATTATGTTCTATCTATAAATTGAATCAAACACTTATACGTCGTATTGTACAAAATAAAGGACTCCAAAGATGTGGAAAAAGCTGTCGTCTTCGGTGGACCAATTATCTAAGACCGGACATCAAGAGAGGAAGATTCTCCTTTGAGGAAGAAGAAACTATCATTCAGCTACACAGTGTTATGGGAAACAAGTAAGCCCCATTTACACCATAAATGTTTTTCTTACACCATAAGTTATTTGAGATCCATTACTCATTAGCAACAATTTAGTACATTAATTAATGTATAAAGCGAGGGTGTACGTATGCATATGCATATGCATGCGGACGTACGTTTCAACAGTTAGGCCATCAACTCTACTAAACTATTATTCATATGCATTGACCTATCATTTAATATAAGATAAACTATATACTATTTATGCACCACTAATTAAATTTGTGTATTATAGGTGGTCCACAATAGCAGCTCGTTTACCAGGAAGGACCGATAATGAAATAAAAAACCATTGGAATACTCACATCCGCAAGCGACTTGTAAAGAGTGGCATCGACCCTGTTACTCACTCTCCACGACTTGATATTTACTCACTTTTAGCAGCAATTTTCAATCAACCAAACTTTTCATCAGTTGCAACACATGCATCG